>PYSR01000167.1:0-75373 GCA_003049425.1 Magnaporthiopsis incrustans | reverse complement strand
ATTTATTTATTTATTTATTTATTTATTTATTTATTTATTTATTTATTTATTTATTTATTTATTTATTTATTTATTTATTTATTTAAATGACTTGAAAATGACTTAATAAGTCATTTTAAGTCAGTCACTAAAAGTTAAAGTCACTGCCGTGACTTAATAAGTCAGTTAAAGTCACGGTAGTGACTTGACTGACTAACTTAATTCCAAACCCTGGTTGTGGGTTTAATAAAAAGGAAAAGTTTTAATATAAATAAAGGGGCGGTTTTTAAAAACTACGGAAATTTATTAGGTAATAATAATTATTTTTTTAATAATAATAATAGGTTTATTTAATAAAAAATGGGTTATTTACGCATTTATTACTGGATTTAAAATATACGATTTTTTATTATTAATTATAAATTGGCATGCCCTTTTTAAGTTAAAATTATATGCTTTTTTATTGTAGCTTGGGTTTTATATTATTTTTTATTTTTTTTATAATTATTAAATATTGCTTTAAGCCTGCCCATTTTTGTTCGTTTTTTATTTAATATTATTCGCTGCGCGTTTTATTCCGCCCCTTTTTTATTCCGTAATTGATTAAATGACACTTTTTTACGGCTCTTATTGCTTTTTAGGTTTAAACCGTTATTTTTCCTGGCATTATCCCATTTAGCTTTAAACTTTTTTAAAGCTTTTATTTTTTTAAAATTTTTTAACGGGTGCCAATTTATCCAATTATGCCCGACCTATTTCACTAGCGCTTATTTTTTCCTTTTACCTTTTGCGTTTTTTATTAATAAAAATTTTTTAATTAAAAATTCTTTTTAAATTTCCCGTTTTTAAAAAGCGGGATTAAGATTGGCCCGGGTTATATATTGGTATTTTATTGATTTAAAAATAGGTTTTTAGTAACGCGTTGTATTAATTTTACATAAAAATTAAAATATATGCTTTTAAAAACGTTTAAAATAATATTAAATGGGTTTAAAATTGCTAGCATTTTAAATTTATTTATTATTTAATTTAATTTTTTATTGGGCCGGTTGGTTATTATATTTTAAAAGGATAGCTATATTTTATTGCTTATTTTATTTTTTTTATTGCGCGTTAAAATTTATTTATATGGGTTTTTTATTGCTGCTAAATAAAGGTTATAACGGTTAAAACAAATTTAAATTTTTATTTAAAATAAGCTAAAAAAAACGAACGCTTTCCCTTTTTCATTTATTAATAATAATTTTATTTTTTGCAAATTTTTAAGCAGCAGGTTAATGTTAAAATTAAAAAAAAGCCTGTTTAAATTAAATTTTATAACTGTTAAATTATAATTATTTAACGTTAATTAATAAACGTTTAAATGGGCAGGTTAATTTTTTTTATAAAAAAACGATAAAGCTTTTTAAATATTGCTGCATTTTTAATTCGCCTTTTTTATATTTCCGTTTTTTTAAAAATGAAATGCTATTAATAATAATTAATTAATGCTTATTTAAGCGTAAAATTTCGTTTAGAATTTTTTAACCCAATTTAAACCCTTATCCGAAATAATTTAATTAAAAAATCCTTGGAATTTTTATTAAACGTTACAAAAACGTGCCGTATATTTTTAGCCCTTATTAAATGCATAGCTTTAAGTTGCATATAATTTAATAATTTATCCGTAGTAACCATTAAATATTTTAATTTATTTTCGTTTATTAAAAGCTTTATTATAATATTAATAAAAATTATTTTTCAATATTAATCCGGCACAAGCAAGGGATGCAGCAGGCCCTGTTTAACTAGTTTAAAGGGTCAGGATTTCTTATAAATGTTGCAATTGCAAACGAAACCGGCCACGTTTTTAACCATTTTTTCCCAATGGTAATTACGGTGAAATATTTTAAAAATATTATTTTTACCTATATATTTTATTATTAATAAAGCGTGTATTTTTTATATTACAGTAATAATTAAAAGTTTTTAATTTAAAAATTTTCTGACGTTTTTTATATTACAGGGCTTTTTACGCATTTATAACGCAATTTATAATTTATAATTTTATTTTAGCTTTCGGGGAAATTTTTCTCGCGTTTTTTTAAACCATATTAAATTTTATTTTATAATTAGGATTTTATTAAAACGTTTCGTTTTAAATTTAACTATAATTATTTTTCCAAAAATTTGAAAGTTTTATAATAATTTATTAATTTTAAAAAGTTATTTCGTTAAAAGCGGGGTCGGAATTTTTATAATAACTACTAGCGTTAACATTGTTATAAGATTAGCTGGGCACAGGACCGTTATTTTTTTTAATTTTACCAATTTTTTTTTAATAAAGCGTTCGGTAAAATGGCATGCTTTCCTGGTTTATATTACAAGTTATAATTAAATTTAAATAATATTTTTAACCAGCGCATTTATTTTTCAGTTATTTTTTAAAATTTTATAATTTATTTAAATAAAAAAAAGTTTTTCTATGCTATAAAACTTTAATTCCCATGCTTTAACGCATATAATAACGGCTAGCAATTTTTTATTATAAATAATATAATTTTTTTAGCTTATTTTTAATTTAACCAAATAAAAGGCTATTGGTTTTTAAGTTCCATTTTTACCGCGTTGAAATAAGTAACCGCCTAATGTTAACCCGGAGCAATTTGCTTCTACCTTAATATCCAGGTTTAGGTTCCATTATGCTAGGATTAATACTTGGATAAAAGCAAGCTTTAATTTTTTAAAAGTCATATTAACTTATTCGAACCAAATAAATAGGGTTTTTTTTATATAAGCGCTACCAATAATACGGTTAAATTAAAATATTTATTAACAACATTTTAATAAAAGTTAATAAATTCCAGGAACCCTTGCAATTTTTTTAATTTTTTAAGTGGTTCACATTTCCAAATGGTTTAAATTTTTTCCGGGTCCGTTTATATTCCCTCCTTTGCTTTAATAATAAATGCCAGGTATTTAACTTTTTTTATAACGAATTTGCTTTTTTTTAAATTTAAATTTAATCCGGTTTTACGTAAACGGTAAAAAATTTCCCTCACTTTATTTATATGGTTTTTTTACAAGCTTAAATAAAATTAGCACATTATTTAGGTATACCGATACGTAATTATTTAAAATGTTCCTTAATATTTTATTAATATAACGTTAAAATGTGGCTGGGGCCCCGGCCAGGCCAAATGGATAAATTAACCATTTAAATAATTTAAACCTAATTTAAAAGGTTATTAAATGTTTATTACCTTTTATTATTTATATTTTATAAAATACGGATTTAATATTAATTTTAATAAACCATTTCGCACCGGTTAAAACTTAAATAATATTTTTAATTAGTAAAAATATATATTAATTTTGCAATATAATAGCATTTAATGGTTTATAATTTATATATAACCGTTAATTTCTGTTTAATTTTTTAATTATTAAAATTAATGCTGCCATTAATAAATAGTTTATTTAAATTTAACCTTTATTTATAAATTTAATAATTTAACGGCGCAATTTTAACAATTGGTTTTTAAGCATACTATAAAGCCGGCCGTATAATAAATCCGGTATATTTTTATGTTCGTTTATTTTTAAACGGATATAATAATTTAAATTGTCCCGATACGGGGGCAGGGCTAAAGTTTTATTTTTATTAAACAGGTTTGTAAAATTAAAAAGTTTTAAGGGTAATTTTTCCGTATCTCGTCCAGGTTTTATAATTATTACCGTTGCTAGTAAAATTTATAAAATTTATTTTAATAATATAACGGCAAATTTATAGCCGTTTATTGGATTTTTACGTTACTTTTTATATGCTGCGGCAAATATGCTATTAATTATATAATTAAGCTGTTTATCGTTTTTTAGGCGCTTATATAATTTTTTAATTAATATGCCTCGGGTTGCCCTTATTTAAAGGAAGCTTTTTACCGCATTTATTTTCACACGGTTATATTCCATTTATAGCATGCTTAAAATAATATAAAATAAGGCTGGAATTAATTATTTATTTAAATTTATTACGCATTTAGCTATTTAAATAATTGCCGCTAATATACGTTATTGTTAGGATTAATGCTGATTATAAAGGGAAGTTATGCAATTATAATAATAATGCAGGGTAGGTATAAGGTAGGTATAAATATTGTATTAAGGCATAAGAGCGTGAAAGTTGCTTGCTTTGCCGTATATGCATTAGGAGGAAGAAATCTCCTTGGATCCCTTGGAGGGATAAGTCCTTTATATATGCAATAAGTAGGGTCCGTGCGTATGCACGTTCCCTAGGCTACGAGCCCTGATCACGTTGTAGGGTTACTTACGTAACCTTGGCAACGTGGCGGGCGTGTGCCGTGTATAAGGCTGCGTTGCTATAAGCTACGGGCCTTTATGCATATATGCAATATATGCACTAACAGTTATAAAACCGTGCTAATTTATTTTAATATATAAAGCTGTAATCTTTTTATTTTAAATTTTTTTATAAAACTTTCGCTTATTGCCGCGAAATATTTATAACTAGAATCCATTTGTGCATCCACGAATTTAATTAAATTAAAAAAAAGCCAATACCAGGAATGAAAATTTATTTATTTTATATTTAATTTTTTTAGCTTGTTTTTTCACTTTTCTAAATATTTTTTCCCGGTTATTATTTTATTTTATTATCGTGGCATCCGTTTTTAATTAAACCTTATGTTAAAGGTTATTCGTTTTTTGCCCCGGTACCGATAATTATAATTAATTTTACTGAAATGGTTTTAAATTTGGCCATATTGCGATAACGGTATGCTTATTTTTCGTATTTTTAATTTCCGCAATTTAAATATGCCTTTATTTTATATCGCTGGCGGAACATTTTTTAAAAAATTTAAAGGGCCCTGGGTTTATAAAAGCTTTGTTTTTTATATTTTTTAAATTTTATTTACGCTATATTAATACCTGTTATAAGCGTATCCTTTAATTTATTTATGCTTTATTATCCTGGGTAATAATGAGCCTTTTTTTATTTAATTTATTATTTATATCGATTATTTTTAATGCTTAAACAATTTACCGGTAAATATTAACTATATTAAAATAAAATAATATTTATTGTTCGCTTAAAACGGCGGCGAAATGGATCTTATTTAAAATGCATAAACGGAAATAATTAATTTCAATTTCGTCCACCCAGACGATATTTCCAGCCGCAACCAGTAAAATTTTAAATTTGGTAATAAAAACAAAGAAAATTTACCCTGGTTCCATTTTAAACGCTTTTAATGTTAATAAAGTTTTAACTTTTTTATACAGGTTGTTAAAAATGCTAATAAATTGGTTAAAAAATTATGAAAAATTATATTAGTTAAAAGGCCCTCCCGTTTTATAATATAAGCGGATTACTTTTTAAATTATTTATATAAGGAAAGTTTAAATATATTTATAACAATCGCGTTTATTGTTAATAAATTTGGCGTTTTGTAACATTTTATATTTAGTAGTACTTTTTCACGCATTAAAACCTTGCCCGTTTTTATTGTACGGGAAAAGGTTTTTAAAAAGGTTTTATTTAAAAAATATAAACAGGGTGGCAGCGTATTTTAATTTAGCATTTTATTTGTTACGCAACGTAATAAAAATTTTATTAGCTTTTTTTTAAAATTTGGCCAATTTTACCTTAAAAGCAGCCAGCCGTTATTATAAGTCCGTAATAATTACCGTTAGCCTTTAACCCGTGCCTCCAGCAGGGAACTATAACATTTTTAAAAATTATAAGTACAATTTTAATAAAGGGCCTAAAAAAATTTATAATTTATTTATAAGTATAACGGTTATAATTAAATTAACGCAAGACGAATTTAAAGCATTTTAAGCCTAGCCCTAATTTAAAATTAAATAATGTAAATTCCCCACGCTTAATAAATATAACGGAATAAACGGCAAGTTTTAAACGTTTTTTATTAATTGCAAAAGGTACTTTTTATTTTATAAAACCAATTTATACGTAAAAAATAACAGGTGCCTTATACAGCCATATATTTTAAAGGTGAAATTAAAAAATGGTTCGAGCCTATGTAAAAGGATTATTTTAAAAATTATAATAAATTTAATAAAAAAAATTAAATTAATTTTTGCCATTTTTAATCAATTCGGTAAAATTTTTAAAAAAATCTTTGGTTAAATGAACGAAAAACGAGCAATTAAAAGGGAGCTGTTTATGCTTTATTAAAAAGGAGCGTGGTTTAAATACGCTATTAATTATTACCGCCTGGTTAATAAAATTAATTAAATTAAAAAAATTAAAATGATTTATTTTTATTGAAAATTAAACGATATAAGCAAAAATAAATTAAATAAGGTTAATTATTTTAAAGGTTTTAAAAAATATATTACTATAAGAATTTGTATTAATAACTAGTTATATAAACGATATTGCAAAAAAAAAGCCCAATAAATTTAAATTTATAACGTAAAATAATTAGCTAAAAAATAAAAAAGGTAAACCGTAACAATTAACGGCATATGGCATATATTTAAAATTTATAAATTTTATCGCTAAAGTTACACATTTACAGCATAAAAAAAGTAATTTAAATGGTAAAATGCAAAAAACGGAAAATCCTTTAAATATAAATAAAAAAGATATATAAAAAAATTGTTCCTAAAAAAATTAATAAATTGCAACCACCCAACCCTTGAACATTTAAAAGGGTTAAAAAAAGGTTTATGCCCTAAAATATCGTTTAATTTAATTTATTATTATAACGAAAAGTGCATAATGCATAAATTAAATAAAAAAAGGTTCCGGTTAAAATTTCCGGCGGTTTAAATAATAAATTGCAACTATTCGACGGATAAATTAATCGGATTTTGTTAACGCACAACCCGACGAACCGGAAAAACCCGAACGTTTATAAAGCGCCGGACCAAAATTGTACTGGTTTGATGGAATTCCAACCGCTATCAAACTTGAAAAATTAAATCGTTAAATGGTAAAAAAATTTAAAGGTTCGGACCCAATGGAAAACCAGGGGGCCCTCGATATTAAAATTCAAAAAAAAATATTAATTTTAAAAAGGTTTAAAAGGCGTACAAGGCAGGACCTAATGGAATTTACGCACGCTATTTCGTAACGTTAAACTTAAAAAAAGTATTTATTATGTACCTAATAAACAGGGGGCCTTAATATTTTAGGGTATTTAATAAAAGGGTATATACGTACGTATATAAAATGCCGGCCTATTTTTTTTTAAAAAAAAATGGTCTAAAAAGTATAAAAAAATTGTACGCCACGAATTTAATTATAAAAAATAATAATTAACTTTTAAATTAAGAACGGGATAATTAAACCGTTATTTATTATAAAATAAAGGTTTACGTTACACCGTACTGGTATAATAAAAGCTTTTAAAGCTACCAGTACGAAATAAAAAATTATCCAGCATTAAATAAAGCATACGAAAATTACGGCAATTTATTTTAAATTAAATGTTTAAATAATAAATATTTTAATTATTTAAATAAAAAAATAAAAAAAAAATTTTTAATACAAAAAACCCAAGCCCTGGTGGAACTTTTATTAACAATTTTAATTGCTTAAATGGTAAATCGTGTTATAAAACCCGGATTAAAATAAAATAATATTTATATTAAAAATTAAATACTTTATAGCATATATGTTATGGTTAATACCTTATTACGTTCGTAAAAAAACAATTACAAGCAATATGCAGAATAAAAGGCCCGGTGCTGGGCCAAGGCCATCCCACATTTAAAAAAGCCCGTATAAATTTTAAAATATCGATTGGGAATGTGCAAATGCATAAAGTACCTTATAATAAAAAATTAAAAAATTAACCTGGAAAAAGGGCCCAGGAAATATATAAATAATTAATAAAAACCCTATTAATAATAATTATTAAGCATTTATTTTAAATTAAAAAAATGGTCCGGTAAAAAAAAAGCAGCGATTAATAATCATAATTAATTATAAAGCTATAAAAAATTATCTTTTGCTAAAAACCATAAAAAAATATAGCATATTAATATGTTAAAAATAAAAGCTATACGGTTTTAAAACCGTAAAAAAAACCTGGTTATTTATAATAAAAAATAAATCGATACCAAAATTAATTATCTTAAATTCCGATTTTAAAAACGAACCTGCTTAATTATTTTTAATATTATAAAAATTAAAAAAAAAATTTAAAATTGCCCTGGTTTAAACAGGAAATTTATTAATAAATTGGGTTTTAAAAAAAATTTAATAAAAAAATCCATTAAAAAATGAAAAAGCTTAACAATTACGGGCCCCGAACGATATGTGACCCGAGCTAAAAAAAATATTTACAATGGTAATAAAATATAATAATTAATTTAAAGCATTAACATTATATAATTTAAATTTAATTAAATTAAATCCGTTATAACGGATATTAATTACGTTAATTAAAATGCTATTAAAGTACCACAAGTACTGGAAATTATTTAAATTATACCGAAAAATAAGGTTATTTAAACACGAACTATATAATTATAAAATTAAATTAAAGGATATGGTAAAATTTAATTATTAAAAGTTGTACCTTTTAAATTTTAAATGATAAAAGTTGCTAAAGTAATAATTAAAAAATTTTAAGCTTGGTTTTATTTAACCGTTAAATTTTTTTATAAAATATAGGATTATATTTATCCTTAAAAAAAGGAAAAAAATATGTATTAATTACCGCTTATTAAATAAGCAAATAGTAAAAAAATTAATATTCTTTACCGTTAATTAACAAATTATAAAACAAATTTGGTAAAGTTAAATGGTTTACGATTTTAAACTTACATAAAGCTTACTGTTTATTAAAAATTAAAAAAATAAATAAATAAAAAGCCGCTTTCCGGACCCGTTTAAACCTGTATAAATTATTAATAATAATTTTTAAATTTATTAATGCTTTAGCAACTTTTTAGCGAATAATTAATTATATATTACGCAAAATATTTAAACATTTTCATTTTTACGTATTTTAACAACATTTTAATTTTTTAAAAATCGAAAAGGAATATAAAAAGCACGTTGATAAGGTTTTATAAAAATTATAAAACGCGAAACTTTTATTAAATTTAAAAAAATATATACGGTTTATATAGGAAATGGTTTTTTTAAATTATATAATTATATTAAAAAAAGTACAAGCAATTAAAAAATGGTTTAAATTAATTAACGTTAAAAAATGTAATAGCTTAAAAACCGGTGTTAATAGCATTAAATTTAAAAAAACCTTTTAAAATTAAAACGGATTTATTAAATTTTGCTATCGGTAAGCAATTTAAATAACGGAATAACTAAGGTAAATTGTACCCGTGCGCTTTTTTTTATAAAAGCTAAATAAATTAAAAGTTAATTATTAAATTTATAATAAAAAAACTTTTAATAATTATTAAAACTTTAAAAAATAAATGGTTTACCTGTACGGTACCAAGTATTAGTTAATAATTTTTATAAATTATAAAAATTTTATATAATTTATTATTAAATAAATTTCAAATAAGCGATAAATTTATTAAAATTAGTATTTTTAAAATTATAATATGCGTATCGTGGTACGGAAAGGGTTAAAAAACGGAAAAATGAATGCTTTTAATTAAAAGCCCGATTATTAAATTAACGTACCATTAAAAATTTATACGATCCTAGTAAAAAGATTAAATAAATCGTTGGTACCAGCATAACAGGTGCTGGTAAAAATTATAATTTAAAAAAAAAGGTAAATTTTCGAAAAAATTGTAAAAATTTATGGCCTACTGGTTTACAATTATTAAAAAATGGCGAAAATTTAAAAACGGTTACAATAATATCACGGTTTTTAAAAAATGAAAACCAAAATTTAAAAAACAATTAAAAATTGCAAAAATTGCAAAAAAATAAAGCCAGCAAATATGAACCTTATAAATTGTTTTAATTATTAAACGCGCCTAATTAAACCTGGTAAAAAGTTATAATAAATTTTATAATTAAATTTTTTAAATTAAAAAAGCTTTTAATAAACGTTTAATACGATAGCATTTTAATAATTATAAATAGGTTTATAAAATATACCGTGTTTTTATTTTATAAAAAAAGCAGCGATATTATAAAATTAATATACGTTTTTATTAAAAACGTGATTGCAAAATACGGAACGCCGGGTCGTGTTATTACGAATAAAAACAAGTTATTTATAAGCAAATTTTAAAAGGTTTTAACGGTTGAATTTGAAATAAAACATACCTTATTAACATTTTATCATTTTAAAATAAATAAATAAATAAAACGAATAAATTAAACCATAAAATAATACTTATACCATTATATTAATTATAAATAAAATAATTAAGTACAATTATTTCCCATGGCTTAATTCCCTTATAACAATTCGGTTTATAACAATACAAAAATAATTCCATTTTTTACAAATTACGGGTTTACGTTTACAGCATATAAAAAACTCAAAAAAGGGTAAACGCGCTAATAATTAAACTTTAAATTATAAAATAACCAAATTACATATTTAATGTTACAATAAAACCTTTAATTTATTCCTAGGGTAAAGCGCCTAGGGAAAATGTTTTTAAATAATGTCGTTTTGCAGTGCTGCTGCAACGGGATCGGTAGCTTGGTAGAACAGGTAATTTATATTGCTTGCCCAAGAGAATGCTTTAAACCTAACTTAAATTAATCAATACCAAGGCCTTAATTAAAGCTATTTTATCCAGGAGGCCAAGCCTTTTTATATAACCGTGCGCCATTATTGATACTTTTTTAAATCAGTTGGATCGCGATGCGATTTGGCCGATTTAACTGATCCCTGGTATCGTGTTACATTATTTAAATCGCCTGGATCATAACATAACCCAGACGATTCAACCGATCCCTTTAATGTCACGTAACCCATGCCATTCCAGGGTGGCGTGGCTAACCCGCCTTTTTGCCCCGTGGCTGGTTGTAATATTTAACTTTAAAAAAGATTAAAACAAATACGATACCGTATAACCCACCCAGGTTAATAAAAAAAATTAAAAAACCAATTTTTAAACAAGGAATAGCATTTATTTTTTATAAAAAATATTATAATAAAACTATTAAATAATAAATTAAATTATAAAAAATTAAACCCTTTTAAAATTAAAAAGGTTATTTTGAAAAATAATTATAAATTTTAACTACCGCTAACCATAAAAATCCACACAATTTTTCACGTTTTTCTGCTAAACCCAGCATTAACGGGCTTTAAAAGCATAAAATTAATAAAAATTAATTTAAATTAAAAGTATAAGATTAAAAAATCCTTAATAAATCCAAGCCTTACCACAAGCAATAATATTTAATTAAATGGGTAAAATATAACTATTTCACGCAAAAAAATAAAATAAACCTTAAAAATTATTAAAAAACGCTGCAAAAGTATCGTTAAAAGCGTTTATAACAAAGTTAATAAATAAAAATACAATTTAAAAAATTATTAAAAACTTTAAACCTACCAGGTTAAAAAAAGCAAATACGTTAATATCGCCCTAACCAGGTAATAAAAAATTAAAAGGGTTGGCTGGTGCAAAAACCGTTGCAACCGCTTGTTTAACTTTTTCCTGCTTGGTATATTTAAATTTTTTTATACTATTAATTTCCCGGCGTACCGCACGTATTATTTTTTTAAATTATAAATCCTTTTATGTTAAAATAGCATTTATGTGCGCGTGCGATTAGGAAAAGGGGGATTTTTAAGGGAGACAGCGGGACCCTCCGGGTCCCGTGCTTTGTTACCCAACGATCAGGGGATCGCCTTTTAAGCAATCGCCTCCCTGTATATAAGGCTTAATTCAAGAACTTACTTTTAACAAATAAATCCTTTCCCTGGCATACATAATAAAAAACCGTTTCCCTGATTATAAAGATTATTATTTATTGCTTTTAAAAAGTTTCGAGCCGTTTATAAATAAAAGTACTTATTTCTACTAATACTAATTAATGTTGCTTAAAAGGCAACATAAACAATTAAATAAAAAATTTAATGCTAAATATTTAAGGATTTTAGGATTTAGGAAACCGTTTATAAAAAAAATTAAAAGCAAAAAACGACATTTTTTCGCTTAATAGCATATTTATTAAAATAAATGAGCCTTTTTTTTCCCCAGGTTTGCATTGCAAGCAATTAGGTTAAAACCGGCTAAAATTTTTTTACAAGTTTGGTAAAAAACGTTGTATAATTCCTGGAGGGACCAATTTGTAATTCCTTAAGCCACGAGGGCTTTTAAATTAAAAAATTACCACTCTTAAATTAAAACCGCTTATTTACTTATTAAAACGGAAGCATTAGCAATTTTAATAAGGCCCCGATAATTAAACGGGCATAATTAACAAAATGTTCGAAATATAAAAAGCAAACCCTAAACCAAATTTTAATTACTAAATTATTTATTTAAATAAATATATTTAAAAAACGTTACAGTTTTATAACATTAGCAGGGTAATTTTTTTAAAATGCGATTAATAATTTTTCCAGCAATTGGATTATACCTTAAAAAGCTTTTTTAAAAACGCATTTAACGAGCGAATTTATGCTTAAATTTTTAAATTTATAATTAAAAGTTTAAGGTATAACGTTAAAATGCTGCTCACGGTTTTTTTAAAAAAATTTAAAGGTTTAAACCTGAATCGGATAAAATTTTTTAACAAAAGGATTTTACAAGCTTTAATTAAATATTTAAAAAAGCGTGGAATTATTGTACTGGGTAAATTTAATATAAAGGTTTTAATTAAATTCAGCCTTTTATTAATTAATATAAATAACGCCCAAAACCTGGCAATCGAGGGAACGGTAAAACCCTTAATAATAAATTGGTAAAATAAAAATAAAAATTTTAAATTTATAATTCCGTCTATAAAATTATTCATTAAAAGGGAGGCATATGGCGCTCCGCCTAATAAAAAACAGTTAACGGGTAATCCTTAAATTAAATAAGCGCATAAACGATAACGCATAGCTTTTTACCACGGTAAAGCCATAATTAAATATAATAAAAACTTCTTTTAATCCCGGGCACGTTTATTAATTATTAAACGGGATTTTCCAAATAAAAATAACATATTTTACGATTTTTAAATTATTAATACAGGAATTATATTTTATCCCGCCAACCGTTACCTAAAAATGATTATACCATTTCCTAATTTAATGGAATTTGTTTTTTTAATCCGCCGCATTATAAAGATTAACCTTTAACCATATGAAATTACCAGCCAGGCCTTTATTACCAAGCTTTTTTTTAACTTGCAAGCGTAAGTAAATGGTTAAATACCAATTGCAAAATTAGCCATTACAACCCTTATTTTTATCCAGTATTAATTGTTATTATGAAATATTAACCCGTACCGCATGCTGCTACCATTAAAAACGGTTAATGCATTGTTTAACCCGAGCTTGTTAAAATCGTTTTGTAATATATGGAATAAAACGCACAAATACTTAAAAATTAATACGATATTTTAAACGATAAGGTTTTAATTTTTACAAACATTTGCAAGGCGTTTAATATTTCCCTTTTACAATTTCACGCGCTTTTCCTTATAGCCTTTACAGGCCGTGCAAAAGCTTATTTTATACAGGAAATAAAAAAGGTTATTTATTTAAAAAAATTTATTTTAAATTTTAACAATATTTTAATATTAAAATTAATAAATAACAGTATTATATAAATTAAAATTTAATAACGTTTTAAATTATTAATATAAAAAGTACAAGCATAAAATAAAAATAAAATAAAGGTACTTTAAACCCTTATAAACAAATTCCGCGTTTAGCAGCAAGTTTTAGGCCCTACTTACCAGCAAAACTACCAATTAATTACGAGCATCCTTCGTGCAATTTAAAAAGTGCTTAAATTAAAAATGGCCTTTTTACGGCCAGAAAAAAAAGTTTAAAGGATTAGCTTTATAGCTTTGCAATATTTTCCGAATAGAAAAAAATATTAACATTTATAGCACCCATTTTATTAAATGGGAATTTAAAAATAATGCCAAAAACGATTGGCGTAACGGCAAATAAAGCAAGGGTGGCTCGTTTAAATCACGCTTTTCCAGCTTTTGCAACCATAATTCCAAATGCTGGATTTGCGTAAATCCAGGCTGCCGTTTTATACGATATATTTTAAAGGAACAGCGCAATTTTAAAAAGCGTTGAAAACGCGAATAAAAAAATTGGAACGATTAAAAAAAGCTTTAGGCTATTTTTTTTTAAACACGAGAAATACAACGAAAATAAAGATAATAAGATATTTGCGGATAATTAACGGATTTAATTAACGATTAAACCTAACGATTAATTAAATAATAAAAAAATTTTACGCTTACAATTATAACCTTTTTTATTAATAAGGCTTTCCGGTACCGCGTTTACGCCATATTTATTCATCGATTAAATAACGGATAAAATATAACTTTTTAAAAACGGCCATTATATTAATACGTGCTTTTTATCGGAAATAAATACTACGGCATTATTTTAAATACCGGAGCAGTTAAAATTTTAACCGCCGGCCTTATATAATTCCGAACTTTGCAACGTTATTTACCCGATTTTTAAATGGCCACGAGCAAAATTAATCGTTATATTTAATTTAAATTAGGTAAAATGTTTTTTAATTTCAGGAAAACCATAATAAAAACCTCTGTTAAATCGGTAACCTTTTGTATAATTCTTACTAATATTTTATTCCTGCTTTATATTAACGATATAAATAAATTAAAAGTTTAATTTAATAATACACGTAACGAGCTTGTAACAAAGCACGGCAAGCGTGTCCCAATGATAAAAAGGTTAAGCTACCCATGGCTTTTTTTAACAATATTAGCCCATTAAAACCAAGCATTTTGTTTTTAACAAATTTAAAAGCTTAAAAACGTTATTCCTAATAAAGGTAAAATTGCGGCAATTATAGAGGCATTTTAAATATCCTTTTGTTAACCGATTATAACACGTGCTAAATTAAGCTGGTTATTTTATAAATCGTAACGCTTTATAAATAATTAAACGCGTATGCCACTATTGCTAAATAATAAATTTCGCGTTATAACGTTTTAAATTTATGCTTAAAAATAATATTAATTTTAAATACGAAATAATCGTTAACGTTATATATTTAAACGGTAAATAAATATTTTATACGATTAATATAAACATTGCATTTAGCGCCGTAACCTGTTTTAAAAAAAATAATAAAAAAAACATCGGAAAGTTTTAAGCGCTGCTGGTTTAATACCTACCAATATTATATTCCACGATGCCGGTACCAATTTCGTTGCGAGCAAATTCCAAACTAAAATAAAGCTTTTTAAGATTATATGCTATTGAATCCTTATAAAAGCTTATTAATTAATTAAAAAGGTTAAAAAATAGTACGGACCTTTTTATAAAGCGTACGAAATGATTAAAAAGGAATATCCTGATTTTTAACACGATTTTACGCTTTAAAAAGCGGTAAAACCTTAAACGATACCGCGGAACCTAACGATTTAATCCTTATATTGCTTATTTTTAAAACCATATTTAAATTTATTAGCAATTTATTATTTATAAAAATATAAATTTAAAAAGCGATAATAATTATCAGAACCATGGTAAAATTACGCAAATTATTTGCTAAGCGCAGGGTAAATAACGCTTTAAATATCCGCAACGGCCTAAGCATTTTAAGCACGTTATTAAAATTGTTTGCGCTAGGAAATCAAATTTTTATATATTAAAAAAAGCAAAAATGGCAAGAACCTTTAAAGTGCTATCCGTAATAAATAATAAAATTACGGTAAATATATTAAAAAGGCCAATAACATTTTGCAATACCATTTACAAGCCTTATTACAAATTGGAAAAGTAATAAACGGCAGGTTTAAAAAAATAATTTAAACCATTTTAATACCCAGCATTTATAATGCCATGCTTTTAAAGCTAATCCGGCAGGGATATTAAATAATAAATTAATAAATTGGCAAATTTCAGCAAAAACAATTCGAAAATCGGAAAAATACTACCACCTTTGAAATAATAAAAACGATTTTACCAAAGCATTAAATTACGAGAAAATAGCTCCATAAGTTTTAATAAAACCAAATCGGAAATTAAAGTAACAGCACCACCTTCACGTTGTTAAAGAAAATTAAAAAGGGCATTTAAGATATTGGCGCCCCCGGTTAAAGCACCGATGCCATAATGCTAAAAATGACCCCCGCGTGATCCAGCGCCGGAAAATATACCGGCAGCATTTATTAGCGCGAAAAAAACGGAATCCATGCATCTGGCGCTTTATTATCGAAATAATGGAAAAATTACAACACCCGGTAAATTTTTTAAGCAATTAAATAAAAAAAATGAGCAATTTACTGGCAAACGATATAATTAAACCAATTAAATAATATTAAATTAATAAATTAATAAAGGTTTTTAAATTACGCATGGTTAAAAAGATTAAAGGAATAAATAAAGCATTTTATAAAAAGTTAAAGCTTGTAATTTAAGGATATAGTAATTAAAAAAAGGTAACGCTGCTTATATAATTTTTAATAATTATACAATGCAATTAACGCTTAATTTTTACACTTATACCAACTCTTATAGCCATAAGCCATTAATTAATAATTTAAAATATTAATTAAATATATACTTAAATTAAAACCGAGCTGTAAAGGACCATTTACCTGCGCCTTTTTAAAGAATTGCAGCACTAATACCCCCTAGGAACCCTTTTTCATTTAATTAAACCGCTTTATAAATTAGCTAAAACGGGATTGCATTGGTTTATTACTTATTAAAAATATTATAAAGAACGTTTAAATTATTTCACGTTAAATTATAATCCGTGCTTGCTTATTTTAAGGATTAATAAAGGTTATAAAATTATTAGCATGTAAATAAATAATACGTTAAATTTAAGCAGCAAAAAATTTATGGAAAAAAAGAAAAAAGCGCTTTAAAAGCAGGCTTTAAGGTAAAACCGAGATCGATTTTAAGTCCAGGGAATAAAGGCCATTTTAACGGTTGCAGGATTGCGATTAGAAAAATGGCAATCTGCATACAGCAAAAGGGACAGGCAAATTAATTTAAATTTATGCCTTATAAGGATAACAGCACCTAATAATAATACGTTATCCAGCGCGCACGAGGGGTATATATTAGCTTTATATGCCAGCTAAAAGCCGCATTTAACTATTCCGTGGCAATGCAGGCTAAAAAACCCTCAAATATAAATGTTACCAAATTTAATAAACGTATCCGTTAATAAATCGCTAAAATAAATAAAAGCCTTAATTACGTGCAACTCGATTTGGTAAAAATAAAATTGTTTATCTTCGTAAATGGTTTTTTTGCTAATAACTAGGACCTTAATTTATAAATTTGCTTCCTGGTTATGCTTGGAATTAAAAATGCTACAAAGCAGGAGAATAGCTTTTAAATTATTAAAAATATATTTTATTAAAGCTTTATTAAATGCAAAAAAATAACGCGTAACGTTTTTGCCAGTAAAATTTACAGTATGGTTAACGGGTTTAACGCGGGTTATGTTTTTAAAATTACGCTTGCGGCGATTAATAAAAGGTTAAATTTACCTTTATATAATTTAATAATTTGTACTAATAATTTTCCTTGTACCAATACCTTGTTTAATTTGGAACAATAACGGAAAAGCGTTTTATAATAAATATTATAGCTTTCCGTAATTTTATAAGGGTAAAAAAATTAATAAGGTTTAATAAATCGCAAAATCAAATAACCCTGCAAATGCTGTAATATAAAATTTGCCAAATAAAGTTTTAAAAGATCTGGTTAATTTAAACGTAATAACAGTTAAAATTAAAAAATGGGTAGAGCGAAATTACAAATAAAAAAGTGCCAGGGGTTGCAATAAATTAATTTTTTTTTATAATTGTTAAAAATAACTACTGCATGTACCAGGGTACCTTACACTGTACCCCTACCTGTTAGGGTAAATTTATATAATTAATTTAAAGCTAGGGCATTGGCCTAATCTAGTACTACTTTTTTATTAAAAGGTTGGCTAAATTAGCCACCCTGCAAGGGTCGGGCTGATACGAGTTATTTACCCTGCAAGGCAGCCACGCAAATGAATCGCTCTCACAATCAAGTTAAATTTATCGGCCCAACGCAAAGATAGCGTTGGTGGCCGTGGGTCGATTTTTTGCAGACCCCATATAAAATAATTTTTCGGAAGGCCGTTAAGGCACCGGAACCCCCGCCCGTGCAAATCCCGCGGTATCGATGTCGAAGGATATATGAGGAATTAAAATTAGCTACCCTTACCAAGAAATAACAAGCTTGTAACCCACAGCTTATTTAGGGGCCCTGCACAGCGTTAGTTAGTGCATTGCAGGGCCCAACCCCAATTAAACGTGCACCCGTCGGTTCTTGTGATTAGCGCTATGTCCCCTGTGCACCCGCTATATATAGTTTAATAATAAAAAATTTTAAAAACAGAGCGCAATAAAACATGGAACCAAGCCTTTTATAATTAAAGGAAGCGGTAAAATAATACAATATAAAAAAACGATAAATCCGATTTCATAACCGCGCTTTCCCAAAGCTCTTTTTACTTTTTTTTATTATCATTATTACATACCCCCATTAAAGCCGCAGCATCCCATATCTTTAAAACGGCCGCTTGGCCCACAGCATTACGCTCCGCTCGCGTTATCGTAAAAAAATCATTATTTATATCGGCAAATAAATTACCCTTATCTTTTTAGCCAGGATTAGCATTATTTTATAAATGATTTACCATTTATTAAATTCCTGCAATTAAATAATTTATATTAATAAAAATGCATTTTAAGCTTTTAATTTATAAAATAAAATATACAACCTTGAGGCGAACTTTTTCGTTTTAATACCATATTATAAAAAATTTAAAAGCCGGACGCAAAACCAATAAAGGATTAAAACAATTATTAAATTAATTTAATAAATAAGCTTTTTAAAAATTGGAAAATTTATATGGGCTCGCACGTATAACTTAAAACGCACAATTAATAACGCTTTTTGCCTAAAATATGGTTTTAATAATTATTACCATCGTCAAGCCCCGGCATTTTACCTGTTAAAATTAATTTAAAGCATTTTAAATAAGGGATTAATTGTAAATCCCTTTTTTTTACCGCGCTTATTAAAGCTTAAAATAAATGGTTTAAAGCTTTTACTTTTTATAATAAAACGATTAGGAATTTTAAAAATAACTTTGCCTTTGCTTTTATCCTTTTTAAACGTTTTAAGCTTAGGGGGATTTCCGGATTGCTAAATGGTAAAATTAATAATTTTAACAGGCGTTTATAAAAGGTATAGCTGCGTTTAAACAAATTATTATTGCTCGAAAAGCGTAAAAAAGCCATAACTTGTTTGTGCTGCTTAATAAAAGGGTTATTTTAAATTTAAAAAGTTAAAAGCTTAATAAACTCCTTTTTTTTACCATTATTTTTTTATATAGCAAAATTATAATTAAACTAATTAAAAAGCCCAGCCTATTTATTTATAAAATTGGTATAATTAAATTAGCATTTAAATGTTGCTTTATTTGCAGCAAGGGCAATTTTTTTTAACACGTATCCTTTTTATAAATCCTTGTACCCTGGCCTTGCATTTGTTATTTTCTGTTTTAATCGGTTAAAAATAGCTTAAAGTAATAAATGCAACTTTAAAAGATTTTTTTAAAAGGATCTGTAAAATTAAAGGTTATTTCGGAATTAGTAATTGCGAAAAGGCTTTGCGTAAAATTGTGCATGGGATTTTCAACCGGAGCAGAAGCAGCAAAAGCAATAATTAAAACGGGAGCGGAAAAAGCACAGTTTAAAGCTTAAAAATGCTGGGCTTTTTAAAAATGCGCCATAAAAATGTTAACCATCGTAAGGTTAAGCTGGAAATTGTTAAATTAAGCCGGGAGCACCGTTACAGCCAAATTTTATAAAAAAACGGTTTTAATTTTAAACGGATTATTTTAAGCGATATTTTTAACCTTATTAACACTTAATAAAAGGTTATAAGCCGGAGTTAAATTTTAAAAGCAACAGTTTTTACGAGCTTGTTACGACCAACCACTGTCACAGGAGGAAGGGTTAAAAGAGAGAGAGAGAGATCGAATTATCGTCCGTGCCTGGCACGGGCACCCGCAGTGCCTGTGCCGTCCGGCACCCGCCACAGCGGGTCTCAGACGTGCCCGCGACGGCGGCAGGGCATTTCTATGTGGCCGCATTGCGCCGGCTCTGGAGGGCTAGGTACAGAGGAAAGTTATAACCACGGGGCAACTGTAAAACCCCTGCCCCATCCTCCCGTTGTCTGTCTGGGTCTGGTGGCCCCTTATTCCAGTCTCCTCGGTTCCACCACCGGGAGTTCCTCCTCCGAGTCTGAGTCCCCTGGGTCCCCCTGGGGCGCACCCACGACTTCGACCCCCTCGCGCGTGGCGAACATGACCTGTGTGGCACCTATTTTCTTCAGTGCCTTCTCCACCCGTGAGCGGACCACGGCGTTCTTGCCAGGAAGGGTTAAAAGGGCTGGGTACGAAGCCCCAACGGTACGCCTTATACCCCGCTTTCAAAAAGTGGGGAAATTACGTGATATGGATTTTTAAATTTGTACAAAGCTACAAATCCAGGAGGGATTTTTGGATCTGTACAAAGCCATAAATCCAGGAGGGATCTTTAAATTTGTATAAAGTTATAAATTTAAAATGACATGATAAACGCCGCATAAACGTTAGCAATATATAAAAAGGCTCGGCCTTCATGTTAAAATAATTTTAATTAAGGCCTTGGCATTAATTAATTTAAATTAATTTTAAGGCACCCCCTTAGGCCAGTAATACAAATTATTTATTTTACCAAATTACCGATCCCTTTATAACAATACTATAAAACGATATTATTTAAAAACATTTCCCTTAAACGCTTTACCCTAAAAATAAATTAAAGGTTTGATTATAACATTTTAATTAATTTTATTTAACATTTATTTAAAAAAGCGAACAGTATTACCATAATTACACGTGCGGAACCTTACGTGCCTTTTATCGTTTTTTTTTTAAAAAATTATTAGTACGATTTTAATAAAGGGTTTAAAAAAAGTTTACAGCCTGTTCGTAAGGATGGCGGCCATGATCAAAAAAGCGTAAAATAAATTTAAAATTTTTTAAATTTAACCTTAATTCAGAACCAAGCAATATAAGTTCTTTATGCTTAATAAGTACAATAAAACGAACAGCAAGCTTTTAAACGTTTTTTACCGATTGCAAAAGGTGTTCCCTGTTTTATAAGGATTAATTTATGCGCAAGGAATAAAAGGTTGCTTATTGTTATAACCATAAGCCACCGGGAGGAAGGGTTAAAAGGGCTGGGTACGAAGGCCCAGCGTTACGCCTTATACCCCGCTCCTGTAGCTGAAAGCACGCAACATTCCCGCACTTGGAACGATATGTTAATATACCAGCATATTAATATATCACCCAGGCGATATATGCAAAGCATAACATATTACCCAAGCGATATATGCAATGTGTAACATATTGCTGAACCATAAAAAGCGGACGTTTAAATACATAAAAAGGTTTAGCCTTTTAATTAAAATAGTTTTAATTAAGGCTTTAGTATTAATTAATTTAAATTAGCTTTAAGGCATTTTTTAAGCAAGCAATTAAAATTATTATTTTATTAAATTAACCCAGATCACTTGCAAGGCAACCAGCACTGCTTCATTACCATGTTTAAGTATTTTACCCTAGAAATAAAGGCCTGTTTATAACATTTTAATTGATCCTGTTTAGCATTTACCGAAGGTAAAGGAGTAATAACATGGCAAGCGTTAAAAAGGAAGGAAAAGCTTTAAATTGAAGCCTTTTTCCAATTATTTCCATTATAAGGGAATTATTTACAGTATAGAAAATTTAAAACAGGCTGTACAGGTACTCGAAGCCGTGTTTACCAATTTTAAGCTTGTAACGCAGCAGTTAACAACAATGCAGCAAGCTTTTAAAAAGGTGACTAAAAACTTAAAAGTACTAACCTGTTATAACTAAACCTTTAATCTGTTCCTAGGGTAGTGCGCCTAAAGGAAATGTTTTAAACAGTATCGTCCTGCAGTACTGCTGCAGCGGGGTTGGTAGCTTGGTAGAACGGGTAATTTGTATTGCTTGCCCAAGGGGGTGCCTTGAAATTAATTTAAATTAACTGATACCAAGGGCTCAGTTAAGGCTATTTTAACCTGGAAGCCAAGCCTTTTTATATACTGCGAACGTTTGTGCGGCGTTCGTTATATCGTTTTAAATTTATGGCTTTATATAAATTTAAAGATCCCTCTTGGATTTGTGGCTTTGTATAAATTTAAAAATTCCTTTTTGAATTTGTGGCTTTATATAAATCCAAAAATTTATATCACGTAATTTCCATCATTTTCCAGGAGCTGGGTATAAAACGTACCGCTGGTGCGTTATATCCTGTCATAGTTCCGTGCTGGAGGCACGGGTCAAGGGCTTAAAGGTAACCCCTGAGCCGTCTTCATGCTTATATAACGGGGGGATAACTCCCATAACGGGAGCAACCCTTTCATTCCTTTTTTCTCTTTTATCTAGCAAAATAATATCATTTTAGCTCCTATTGATAACCAATCATTAGCCAGGCCTATTACATTTTTGCTAAATCTTTTCCCGACCGCAGGATTATAATTATAGCTATCCCGGACCCTAATTCCACTGAAAGCGCTCCCATTCCAGCCACCGTTTCGTTTAATTAATTAAATTTAACGGCAACCATTACGAATTTACAGTAATAATTGGATATTTTTAAGGTAAAATTGGTTAAATTTTAAAAAAAAGCTAATAAAGCTTTCATTATATCGTGTAACAAGTAAAACGCTCAATTAAAATATATTGCCACCCTGCTTGCATTTTTTAAACGATGCCCTTTTAAGGACCTTTTCCCGTATAACGGAAATGGGTAAGATTTTAATGCATAAAAAAGTGCTATTAAATATAAAATAGTACGAAATGCTAAATTTATTAGCAATAAATGCGATTGTTATATATACATTTAGGCCTTTTTTACGCAAATAATTTAAAAAATAATCCGCTTATATTATAAAACGGGAAAACCTTTTAATTAATATAAGCTTTTATAATTCCTTAACCATTTTACTAGCATTTTTAACGACCCATATAAAAAAGCTAAAACCTTATTAAAATTAAAAGCGTTTAAAATAAAACCAGGGTAAATTTTCGTTATTTTTATTACCAAATTTAAAATTTTGCTGGCTGTGGCTGGAGGTATTACCTGGGCGAATAAAATTAAGATTAATTACCTCCGTTTGCGCATTTTAAATAGGATCCGTTTCGCCGCCGTTTTAAGCGAATAATAAATATCGTTCTATTCCGGCATAGTTAACACTTACCGGTAAATTGCCCAAGCATTAAAAGCAATTAATATAAATAATAAATTAAATAAAAAAAGGGCCTTATTATTACTTAAAATAATAAGGCACGAATAAATTAAGGGATACGCTTATAACAGGCATTAACACGATTTAAATAAGATTTAAAGTATATGAAAAATAAAACTTTTATAAATCCAGGGCCCCCTGGGTTTTTTAAAAAATGTTCCGCTAGCAAAATAAAACAAGGGCGTATTTAAATTGCAAAAATTAAAAACACCAAAAACAAGCATACTGTTACCGTAACGGGGCTAAATTTAAAACCATTTTAATAAAATTAATCATAACTATGGCACCGGAACAGGAAACGAATAACTTTTAATATAAGGTTTAATTAAAAATAAATACTATGATAATAAAATAAAATAATAACCGGGAAAAAACATTTAAAAAAGTGGAAAAACGAGCTAAAAAATTAAACGTAAAATAAATAAATTTCTATTTTTAGTACCAGCTTTTTTTAATTTAATTAAATTTGTAAATGTAAAGGTAAAGTCCGATTGTAAATATTCCATAGCAATAAACGAAAGTTTTATAAAAAAATTTAAAGTAAAAAGGTTATAGCTTTATATATTACAATAAATTAGCGCGGGTTTAAAACGTACACCGGCAGTAATTATTTAAATTGCTAAATGCGTAATGGATTTAAATGGATAATTAGCCCCGGCCCTGTTTTATATTATTTTAAAAATGCTTAAAAATGTTATTTTAAGTATGTTATAAATAAAATATAACCGTGTGAAAATAAACGCGGTAAAATGCTTTTTTTTTTAAATAAAAGCGGCCCGGGGCATATTAATTAAAAAATTATATAAGCGCTTAAAATGCGGTAAACAATTTAATTGCATAATTAATAACATATTTACCGCAGCATATAAAAAGCAACATAAAAATTTAACAAGCGGTTATAAATTTGCTATTAGATCATTAAAAAAAATTTATAAATTTTATTAACGATAGCGATAATTATAAAATCCGAATAAAATATAAAAAAAATACCCTTAAAACTTTTTAATTTTACGAACCTGTTCGATAAAAATAAAGCTTTAATTTTATTCTCGCATTAAAATAACCTGAGCCATTATATCCGCTTAAAAATAAACGAACACGAAAATATATTAAATTTGTTATACGGCCGGTTTTATAGCATACTTAAAAATTAATTGCTAAAATTGCACCGTTAAATTACCAAACTTATAAATAAAGGTTAAATTCGGGCAAGCTTTTTATTAACGGTAATATTAATTTTAATGGTTAAAAAACCAAACGGAAATTAACCGTTATATATAAATTACAGGGCATTACATGCCATTATATTGTAAAATTAATACCCATTTTCGCTAATTAAAATACCATTTAAATTTTAACCGGTGCGAAATGGTTTATTAAAATTAACGTTAAATCCGCATTTTATAAAATATAAATAATAAAAAGCGAGAAACATTTAACAGCCTTTTAAATTAAATTTAAATTATTTAAGTAATTAATTTATTTATTTAACCTGGCCGGGGCCCCAGTTATATTTTAACGCTATATTAATAGGATATTAGGAAACATTTTAAATAATTATATATCGATATATTTAAATAATATACTAATTTTTTTTAAGCTTATAAAAAAACCATATAAATAAAATAAGGGAAATTTTTTACCGTTTATATAAAACCAGGTTAAATTTAAATTTAAAAAAAAAACAAATTCGCTATAAAAAAATCAAATACTTTAGGTTTATTATTAAAGCAGGAAAAAGGATATAAATGAATCCGGAAAAATCCAAGCCATTTAGGAATAAAAACCATTTAAAAAATTAAAAAAATTATAAAGGGTTTTAAAATTTATTAACTTTTATTAAAACTTTATCGATAAATATTTTAATTTAACCGCGCCATTAATAGCGCTTATATAAAAAAAATCTCATTTATTTAGTTCGAATAAATTAGCACGGTTTTTAAAAAATTAAAACTTGCCTTTATTTAAGCATTAATTTTAGCATAATAAAATTTAAACCTGAATATTAAAATAAAAATAAACTGCTTCGGCTCGGCATTAAGCGGCTGCTTATCCCAACGCGGCAAAAACGGAACTTAAAAACCAATAGTTTTTTATTCGGTTAAATTAAAAACAAATTAAAAAAATTATACCATTTATAATAAAAAATTGCTAGCCGTTATTATATGCATTAAAGCATAAAAATTAAAGCTTTATAACGTAAAAAAAACCCCTTTTTTATTTAAATAAATTATAAAATCTTAAAAGATTTTTTTAAATTTTAAAAAATAACCGAAAAATAAATGCATTAATCGGAAATATTATTTAAATTTAATTATAACTTGTAATATAAATTAAAAAACATGCCATTTTATTAAACGCTTTATTTCAAAAAAAAATAGAACGAATCGGTAAAATTAAAAAAAATAACGGTTTTATGCCCAACTAATCCTGTAATAACCCTGGTACTAGTAGCTATTATAAAAGCTCCAACCCTGTTTTTAACGAAATAATTTCTCGAAATCGGTAAATTATTATAAAGTTTTTAAATTTTTTAAAAAGCAGTTATAACCAAATTTTAAAATAAAATGCTCCAATAAAACCTTAATTATAAAGTAAAATTTAATACGGTTTAAAAAAACGTAAAAAATTTCCCCCGGAAATTAAACCGAAATTATGAATTATAAATTACGCTATAAATGCATAAAAGGCCTTACAATATAAAAAATATATTTAACTTTTAAATTAAAAACCTTGAATTATTATTATAATATAAAAAATACATGTTTTATTAATAATAGGGCATATAAATAAAAATAACATTTTTAAAATACTTTATTATAATTATTATTAGGAAAAAATGGCTCGGGATATAACCCGCTTTATTTGCAATTATAACCTTTATAAAAAGTTTTAACCCTTTAAGCTGGTTAAACAGGTCCTGTTGCATCCTTTGCCTGTGCGGGATTAATATTAAAAAACAATTTTTATTAATTTTATAATAAAGCTTCCAATAAATAAAAACGAACCGGAATATTTAATGGTTATTACGGATAAATTTTTAAAATACGTCTAGCTTAAAGCTATGCATTTAAATAAGGGCCAGGAAATATGCGGCACGCTTTTATAATATTTAATAAAAGTTGTTAAAATATAGCGGGTGCACAAAGTGCATAGCGCTTATTACAGGGACCGACGGGTGCACGTTCAGTTCGGGTTGGGCCCTGCAATGCACTGTTAGCGCGGTGCAAGGCCCCCAAGTAAGCTGTGGGTTACAGGCTTGTTATTTCTTGGTAAGGGTAGCTAACTTTAATCCCTCATATATCCTTCGACATCAATACCGCGGGATTTGCGCGGGCGGGGGTTCCGGTGCCCTAGCGGCCTTCCAAAAAATTATTTTGTATGGGGTCTGCAAAAAATCGACCCACGGCCATTAAAGCCATCTTTGCGTTGGGCCGACGAATTTAACTTGGTCGTGGGAGCGATTCACTTGCGTGGCTGCCCTGCAGGGTAGGTGACTCGTATCAGCCCAACCCCTGCAGGGTGGTTAATTCAGCCAACCCTTTAACAAAAGAGTAGTACAGGGTAAGCTAGGCCAATGCGCTAGCTTTAAATTAATTACATAACTTACCCTAACAGGTAGGGGTACAGGGTAGGGTACCCTGATACATGCAGTAGTTATTTTTAATAAAAGTTTTAAAAATTTCCCGATTAAATTATTTCGGATAAGGGCTTAAACTGGGTTGGAAACTTTTAAATAAAGCTTTGCACCCAGGTAAGCATTAATTAATTATTATTAATAATATTTTACCCCTAAATAAATAAAAGCACGAAAAGGGCAAATTAAAAAGTGTAGCATTATTTAAAAAGCTTTATCGTTTTTTTATAAAAAAATTGGCCCGTTTATTTAAACGTTTATTAATTAGCGCTAAATAATCGTAATTTAATGGTTATAAAATTTAACCCAAATAAGCTCCTTTTTAATTTTAATATTAATTTATTACTTAAAGGTTTGCAAGGAACGGAACCGTTATTAATAAGCGAAAAAAAGCGTTTATTTTTTTAGCTTATTTTAAATAAGGGCTTATATTTGTTTTAACCGTAATAGCTTTTATCCAGCAGCAATCAAAACCTAATATAAATAAATTTTAACGCGCAGCAAAAAAATATAAAATAAGTAATAAAATATAGCTATCCTTTTAAAATAAAAACCAACCGGCCCAGTAAAAAATTAAATTAAATGGTAAATAAATTTAAGATGCTGGCAATTTTAAACCCATTTAATATTATTTTAAACCCATTTAATATTATTTTAAACGTTTTTAAAGGCATATATTTTAATTTTTATATAAAATTAATATAACGCGCCGCTAAAAATTCATTTTTAAATTAATAAAATACCAATACATAACCCGGGCCAATCCTAATCCCGTTTTTTAAGGATAGGAAATTTTAAAAAAAAAATTCTGGTTAAAAAAATTTTATCAATAAAAAATGTAAAAAGTAAAAAAAAATAGGTGCTGGTAAAATGGATCGGGCATAATTGGATAAATTGGCACCTATTAAAAAGTTTTAAAAAAATAAAAGCTTTAAAAAAGTTTAAAATTAAATAAAATGATATTAAAAAAATAACGGTTTAAATCTGGAAAATAATAAAAGCCGTAAAAAAATGTCGTTTAATTAATTATGTAATAAAAAGGGCGGAATAAAATGTGCGGCTCGTAACATTAAATAAAAAGCGAAAAAACGGGCGGGCTTAAAGTAATACCTAATAATTATAAAAAAATAAAAAATAACGTAAAACTCAGGCTATAATAAAAAAGCACATAATCCGGGTTTAAAAAGGGCACGTTAATTTATAATTAATAATAAGGGATTATACATTTTAAATTTAGCAATAAATGCGCGAATAACCTTCTTTTTATTAAATAAACCCATTATTATTAAAAGAATAACCATTATTATTTAATAAATTTTTATATTTTTAAAAACCGCTTTTTTATTTATATTAAAACCTTTTCCTTTTATTAAACCCATAACATATTTTATTTTTTTGTTTTAAAATTGCTAATTCGCGGTATAAAAATAAGCCGTATAAGCGGCGTAATAAGGTATTATATTATTAATTAGCAAGGGGGAACGGGAACGGATGCTAAATAATTGCAAATAGCGGCCGGAGTTAAAAATGCGCCAAGAACCCGGTTAATAACGGGCTTCGCAATAACCAAAGGTTAATTTTGGGAATAAAAGCGTTAAATATTACCTTGGCCATTAAGCGAACCCGAAACGGCGGGATCAGGAAAATCGTGTGGGTAATAAGGCGGAGCAAAAAGGGCAGCCCGAAACGGTCCAACTTAAATGGTCCTTTTTAAATAAAAATCACGTTAATAAGCTGCTTAAATATTTTATTTTACCGAAACGCGGTTTAATGTTATATTTTTTACGTAAAGGTTAGCATTAATTTACATGAAAATAAAAAGGAGCCCGGACCTAACACGCATATAAAAATATTAAAATTTACGAATAACGTAATTTTGCATTTATTATAAACTGGTACCGTAACGGGTGGGTGTAATAAACGATGCGGGAAAGGCCAGCTTAATGCCCGCAGCCGGAGTCCGTTTAACTTAGTTATTAACCAGACGCTGGTTGGCCCGTTTAAGCTTCCGCTGTTAATGCTGGTAAGCGAAAAGGAACTTTCAGGTTGGGATGGGCCTTTATTTTTTGCCGCAAGTTACTTCTTTATAGGAGTAATGCGTATTGTTAATGGTTATTTAAAGTATATCGCGATGGGCACGGTAAAAACCCGGCAAAAAGGCGTACGCTTTAAAAAACGTAACGTAAAATTTTTTTTTGCCGTAATGGCAACAAATTACAAGCTTAATTGGGTTGGTATTTCTCATAGACCATTTACCTGATAATTTTAACCTTTATTAAGCAATTGTTACATTTAAATTTAATTTAAAGCAGGGCTTAATATTACAGCCCTGGTGCGCGGTGTTCTGGTGTCCTGCATGTGGTGAAGTGGGGCCGGTACAGGGGCTTTTTCGGCGTTGCTGGGGTTGTATGATTTGTTGGCCGTTAATGTGGGATTTAGTGTGGTGTTTTGCAGCGCTCGGTCCGGAAGTGGCCTGATTTCCCGCACTTGTACGCGCTGGTGTTTAATACTATTGTGTGGAGGCCTTATGCTAATTTCGATGGCGTCCAATTGCATTTGTTTAACCCGTGCACCATTGATTTAGCTGCGCCAATTGGTGCGCTTTCCCGTTTTATTATTTCGGATCGAAGCCATTATATGGTGTCCTTGTGTTCGTGGTGTCCTAAGCGAGATTGTTATTTATAAAACGCGGTTGCGTTTTTTTAAACTGTTTAAATAGTAATTTTTTTATTAATCTTACGTTTTTATAATGCTTACCGTGTTTTATTTTTTTACAAGGATGAATGTTTAACGTGTTTCCATTTTAAAAATAATCCTTTATTTTGATATATTTACGATTCCGTTACCGGCGAGCAGCTTGGTATCGTTATTTTTATTTTAATCGTATTTTTTTTGGGCCGGTCCGTTTTATGGCCCGTTGCTTTTAATACCGTTGTTGGTTTTATTAAATATTATTAGCATGCTTTTTATGCGGATTGTTTTACTCGGGCCTTTTTTTGTTTTTTTATTTGCATTTTCCGTTAGAACTTTATGCTTGGTTCTTTTATTAAACCAATTATTATTTTTTTGTATTCCCTGGATAATATAGCTTGCAATTGCAACGTTCCAGGTTATTCTTTTAACCTTGGTTAGCCTTATCGTTATGCGTGCCAATTTCCATTTTTGTTTTTTCCGTTTCCCGGTTTGCTATTATGGTTTATAAAACCCGGGAAAGCTTATACTAACATTTTAACCGCTGCCAAGGCGCTTATAAGTTTGCCAGCAAAATGATTTCGGTTATTAACAAAAAGCGCCATATCCGTGCCAAATTGGTAAATAATAACCGCATTATATCTCGGTGTGAAATGTTTTTTAGCCAATTTAATTTAGCTTTTATTTTACCTGGTATCAAGCTTTATTAAAGCGTTAACAAGGGTTTTAATATAAACATTATTATTTTACAGGATATTAAAGCAAACTTTTCCATTTACGTATCCCGTATTTATTTAATGCATGTTTTTACGTTTTTACCTCCTGATAACGTTTTAAAAAATTTATAAACTTTTATTAACTGTATTAATAATATTAAAAAGGCTGTATACCGTTTTAATGGATATGATGGTTTTGGTTCATTAAATTATTAGTATAATTTTGGAAGGGTTGTTAACGATACGAAATTTTTTGGTGCTAAACGGGCTTTAAATGGTATGGGGAAGGTTTTTTTACTTTTAATTCGCATTTTTATTTTTTTTTTAATTTATTAATTTTAAGTATCGCTTTTACGTGTTACTGGATTAAATTTAATATTTTTCCGTTCGTAATAGTTAGTTATAATTTCAGCTTATTTTTATATGGGTCCCTTTAATTTGCAAGGTGCAGTATTATGGGGGCAATTTTAACGGTTTATATTGACGTAATCCTTAAGAATTTTAATTAAATGTTATTTTTTTTTTATATTCCTTGTTTTATTATAAAAGTTGGTGCCAGTTCGGTTCGTGGTATTTTTATAAATAAGGATCCGTTAATATTGCGGGATAATAAAAAGGTTATAAATGTTAAAAATGTTCCTTGTTTTTATCCTTGTTTAAAGGTTCCTTCTTGCATTCCTGCCATTAAAGTTCAAAACATTTTTATTACGTTATATTAAAGGCAGCATGCATAAACATTTTAATTAAATAAAGCTATTGTTTCCTTTCTTCAGCACCTTTATAAATGCTTTTAATGCCTTTACACGTGAATCGGATGTGCCTTGTCCCTTTTTTTTTCATGAATAGTGGCCTCGTTACGTGCATAAATACATAATTCCTTTCCAACCAAGCCGCGTTTATGCCGTGGTACCCTCGTGGGTTTTTTTTTTGCTAAGTAAATGCAAAGTAATTCCCAGCTTTTAAAATGTACTTTTTTCAAGTACTTATTAGTTATTAAAAAATTGCTTTAACATCCTAGCGTTTATTTATAATATTTAAGCATATTTTTATTACTTAAAGGCACGTTATTAATTATTAAATATTTTTAATGCTATTAAGCAATAAAGCATTTTAATAACCATTTATATAATTATAAGGTCCTAAGCTTTTAACCTATATAATTTTAAAAAGCCGTGTAAGGCCATATAAATATAATAATTTTAATTAACTTATTAATAAAAGATAAAATTAGCATGGGTGCTTTAAGGTTAGGGTTAGCCCTACCGAAAGGAGGGACCGAAACGCAGCGAAGGTAGGGGGAACGGTTAGGGTTAAGGTTATAGTTAGGGTTAAGGTTATGGTTATGGTTAGGGTTAAGGTTAATGGTTAGGGTTAGGGTCCGTATATGGGGAAAAAAAATCGCGTACTTTTTTTTATTAAAGGTTTTTTTGCATCCATTTTATAATTTTTACGGGAAGGTTTTATATCCCGTTTAATTTTAAATTAATATATTCCGGAATTAATACCCGGAAATGTATCGTTAGCGTAAGCCTTAACGCTGCCGTAATAAAAAATTAAATTTTATGGTTAAATGGCTTTAAACGAGGTAAAAAACTTTTTACGGTTTTTTACTTTAACCGTTTATAACTAAAAATTTGCTTTGGTTTTTTTACGGATCCTTTTAGGTTTGGCCATGGTTTTATTAACGTGTTAAAACCTTTCTTTACATTTATAAACGTATTTTCACGCTGCCAACTGGTTTTAAATTTATTTAATATTTGGGTGGAATTTTTAAATGTTAAAATGTTGCGCGTTTTAATGTTACGCTTTTAGCTCCAATTGCTAATTACGTGAAAATATTTAATGCCGTTTTTATGGTTCTTTTAAATTGCGTAATATTTATTAAATTTAAAATTTTTAACCCCAGTAAGAAACTTTTCGTTAAAAAAAACATTTAGAATGAATAAAAAAAACGGATTTAGCGGCCAATTAAAAAGGAATGTTGCTGGGTCCTGCGGGGTTAATAATGTCAAGGTCGTTATTTAATTATTAACTTGCAAGTGATATTAATGCCTTTTTTGCATGGAAATGGGGGATTTCACAACTTAAAAAAATGGGTTCCACGATGCGGGGACGATTTATGCGTCGTGTTAATATTGGTTATTAAAATCATCCACGAAAAGGTTTAATAAGGGAAGAAGAGGGAGATAAGGGGGGGATGATATCCCCCACAGCTGGGAAGTGGTAAAATCTATTGCTGCCTGCTTTGCTGCCTAAGACATTAATAAAAAAATCGGGACGGGTGTCCTGTCCTTTTTATATTTGCAAGGCATAGCCGCGGACACCAGGGCTGATTTAATATCACTTATCGTTAAAATTATTTTAAATTTTATCATTATTAATAATTCAACAATAACCCGGAATTTGCTTATTACGGGCGTGCTAAAAAAAAGCAGGTTAAATTATTTTAAATATAAAAGCCGAGGCGATAACGTACCTTGGTAAAAAGGTTAATAACGTAACAACCATTTAGGTTATTCCTGCCCCCATTTTAAATATTAAAAGTAAATATAACAGTTATAATCCGTAAATAAAAAAGCTTTGAAGCGCATAAAACGAGAAAAAAAAAACCGGTAACAATTAAAAGGCCAAAGCATTTACAAAAAATAAAAATATAAAATAAACGAAAAGGTAAAACGGGCGCGCAGGTAAAAGAAATACTTATTAGCATGGCTGCGAATAAAAATAAATATTGTAAAAAAAAAGGAAGGACATAAAACGGAAAACCCATTTTTAAAAAAACGGCCCTGTTAAGAAACGAAAAATAATAATAAAAAAACAGCACAGGAGCAGCGTAAAAAAAAGGCATTAAAAAAAACGGTAAATGCGCTCCGCCCTGCATAAAATATAAAAAAAAGCCGCCCGTAAACGGCAGGTGCAATATAAGTAACCCGTAAATAGCGTAGAGCAAAAAGAAAAATAATTAGCGATTAAAGGCCAATTAAATAAAAAATACCAATAAAATAAAAAGGGAATAAAAAAATGCTTAACTAAAAAGCGAGCCGTATTTAATAATTAATAAAAAAAAGAATAAAAAATAACTAATAACTAGGTAAAAAGGAAAAAAAAGCAATAGCCGCGTTAGTACTTAAAAAAGGGAAAGGACGATACCCGAAAAACGAGGCTATGTTATAATTCCGTGCTGGAGGCACGGGTTAAGGGTTTAGGGGTAACCCCTGAGCCGTTTTTATGCTTATATAACGGGGGATAATTTTTATAACGGGAGCAACCCTTTCATTCCTTTTTTTTTCTCTTATTTAGCAAAATAATATCATTTTGGCTCCTACTGGTAACCAACCATTAGCCAGGCCTATTACATATCCAGCCTTTTTAACCTTTTTTTTTGTAACAGTGGTTGGTTGTAACATTAAGTTCCTTTTTTTAAACCAAATCCTTTCAGCTAAACCTGTCCTTGGTTTTAAACAAACGTTTTCCTTTTTTTGATTAGTTAATTTTTTATTAACATGTTTAGCTAAATGTAAAAACCTTGCCCTGTGGTAAAAACTTTTAATTGCAAATTCCTTTTTGCTATTATTTTTTTGCACGTTATTTTTATGCCTTTTTATTTTTATTATTATAAAGTTTTTAAACGGGAGCAATGCTTTATTTTTTTAAAAAAAAATTAATATATTAAATGTTTTTAATTTAACCGGATTAATTGCAACATTTTAATTTTTTTTTTAAAAAAGTTTCGCTTTATTAGTAAGCAATGCATAAAGCTTAACGATAAAATAAAGGCCTAAATGAAAAAGTTTTTGCGTTTATAAAAATAGCGAAAGCTGTAAATGTAAAAACAGGCTCGCGCAATTCGTTGCGGGACCAACGCCGTGAAAAACTTTAAGCGTGCCAAGCAGGAAAAGGTTATGTTAAAACCCGTACCGGCCCCTGCATTATTTATTAACCCTTTTATATTTAATTGGTTTTTTTAATACCAGGTTGGGGCGAAACCGATATGCTTGCCTTTTTTTAACCTGGTGGGTTTAAAGCTTTTAACGTTTTTTTTTAAATCGTTTTATATATTAACCTTGCTGTAGGTGCTTTTAGCGATATTTTTATAACTTTTTTTAATAATTTTTAAGGTTTATTTTATTTTTTCACGTAAGGTACTTATATTTTACCTATTTAATTAAATATTATTATTTGCGGTAATGCTTACGTTTATTAAGGATTTTTTTAATTTTGTACTTTTAGTGTGGGTTAATTTTTATTAATTTTATATTTTAAAACCCGCCGGTGCTGGTTTTAGCAGAAAAACGCGAAAAATTGGGTAAATTTTTATAATTGGTAAAAATTAAAGCTTGTAATTAACTTTTAAAATAACCTTTTTAATTTTAAAAGGTTCCAATTTTTTATAATTTAATTTATCATTTAGCCGTTTTATTATAATAGTTTTTCGCAAAAAATAAACGCTATCCCTTTTTTTAAAAATCTGTTTTTTAATTTTTTTTATTAGCCTGGATGGTTATTTGGCATCGTATTTATTTTAATCTTTTTTAAAATTATATATGTAATTTAATTATTTCCGTAACCTAAATCTTAATTATTAGCGCATTTAGTCCTTTTTTAGGTTTTTTATACGCGGTGGGTATAAATTTATAATTTAGCAAAAAATGGAATTATTTCTGTACTTTTATAAAGTACACTGTTATAAACCAATTAAGCCATGAAAAGCAGTTGTAACTAATTATTTTATTTATAGTTAATATAATGGTATAAGTATTATTTTATAATTTAATTTATTTATTTTATTTTATTTATGTATTTATTTTAAAGTGATAAGCTGTTAATAAAGTATATTTTATTTTAAGTCTAACCATTAATCCCTTTTAAAACTTGCTTATAAACAGCTTGTTTTATCCGTAATAATACGGTTTAGCGTTTCGTGTTTCGCGATCACGTTTTTAATAAAAATATATGTTAATTCCGCGGCATTATTGCTTTTTTTATATAATAGGAACAGGGCGTACTTTATAAGCCTATTCATTATTACCAGAATGCTCTCATACTAATCGTTCGTTAATAACTTTTTAAATTTAAAAAGTTTAATTATAAATTTATTGTAACTTTTTATTATACCTGGATGGGCGCGTTTAATAGTTAAAGCAATTTATAAGGTTTATATTTGCTTATTTTATTTTTTTTTGCAGCTTTTACAATTTTTAATTGCTTTTTGAACTTTGGCCTAAATTTTACGGAACCCGTGGTACTGTTGCAATCGTTTTTAGGTTTTTACCACTTTTTGGTAACCATGGGCTAATAGGTTATAAATCCTTAAAATCCTTTTAAAAATCCACCTTTTTTTTAAATAATGGTTTTTATTAGCATTTATTATGCTAATATTAACGATTCATTTAGCCTTTTTGCCAGGATTGTATTGGTTTTTGGTGGCACGTTAATTTGGTGATCGGGTTTTTAGCTAAAAGCATTTGCTTTCCCGTTTTTTAACCCCTTTTGTACCATAATACGGATATCGTAATCCTGCAAGTACTAATTCCAATAAATTTGCCGCTTATTTAAAATTTATTTAGTGGTAAATTGTGCAAGGTTTTTATAATTTATAAGGATTATCACCTGGTAATTAGCACCGTACAGGTATACCTTTTATTTTTTTTAAAGCTTTAATAATTATTAAAAGTTTTTATTATAAATTTGGTAATTAATTTTTAATCCATTTAATTTTTGTAAAAAAAAGCGCATGGGTGCAATTTTTTTTAATCGTTCCGTTGTTTAAATTGCCCGCCAATAGCAAAATCCAACAAGTTCGTTTCAATTTTAAAAGGGTTTTCCGGGTTTAATACTATTAGCACTGGTTTTTAGGCCATTGCATCTTTTAATTTTTTAAAAACCGCTTATTTTTATTTTTCCTAATAAAATTTGGTATCATTTTTGGTAAAATTCGTAAATGGTATAGCCTTGCCGTTAAAATTCCGGATAAACCGTTAATAAAAGTTTAAAAACTTTAAAAAGCCTTGTACCATTTTAACATTAATTAATTTAAACCATTTTTTAATTATTTGTACCTTTTTAATTTTTATCCATATTTTTTTAATATAATTATATAACTTAAAAAGATTATTTTTATATAAACTATATACATTTTTTTAGGTTTAATAAAAGCTTTACGTTTAGCAGCTTTTATAAAATTTTATAAACGTGCTTTTTATACTTTTTTTCGGTTTTTAAAAAATTAAAATGTTATTAAAATACGCAAAAACGAAAATGTTTAGGTAGTTGCGATATACATAATTAATTATTCGTTAAAAAATTGCTAGGGCATTAATAAATTTAAAGGTTATTATTAATAATTTATACAAATTTAAACGGTTTAAAAAGCGGTTTTTAATTTATTTTTTTCCTTTATCTTTAATAGGTTATAAGTTTTACGTAAATTTAAAGCCGTAAATTATTTAATTTTATTAAATTTATTTTGCAGCTCGTTAATTAACGATAAAAAATATTAATTTTTTACTGTTTATTTGTTTAACGGACGGTAATTAATATATATCCAGTTTTTTCCGTTTTTTTAAGGATAAATATAATTTTATATCCTATGGAAAAGTTTAACGGTCGGATAAGGCCAAGCTTTAAATTTTCTTTTAATTGTTATTTTAATAATTTTTATCGTTTAAAATTTAAAAGGTATAGCTTTTAATAATTAAATTTTACTTTTTTCTTTTAACTTAATTTTAAAATTATATGCTTCGTGTTTAAGTAACCCTATTTTTAGGTACCGTTTAAACAGTTTCTAATACTTATAATATTCTGGTAGCATTTTAATTAACGTAATTAATACTTATTGTTATAAATTTAATTTAATCGGGTTTAAATTGTATAGTATCGATGTTTTGGGTTAATTGCTATGTTTTGCTACCGTTGTAATTACCTTTTCTGGCTCGGGTTGTGCATTGCTTAAAGCTCGTAACTATTGGGCTTTTTCAGTTTTTAATGGCTTTTTCCATTAAATTTCCTTTAAAATCCAATTTATTAGTTGATTTTTTTATTTAAGCTAGGAAAATCCTAAAATTAAATCCTTTTTTCCAATCCTTATAACGTTAAAAGTAATTAAATAAATCCGTTTTTAAAATTAAAACTTGAAATAATTAATTTTAATATCGATCCACCTTTTATTATAAGTAACCGGCTTTTTTTTACGGTTTTAAAACCGTATTGCTTTTATTTTTAATATATTGGTATGCCGTATTTTTTTACGGTTTTTAATAAAAAATAATTTCCTGTTATTTTATAATTAATTATTATTACCAACCGTTACCTTTTTTACTAAAACCATTTTTTCAATTTAAAAAAGGTGCTTAATAATTATTATTAATAGGGTTTTTATTAATTATTTATATCCTTTTTGGGCCTTTTTTCCAAGTAAATTTTTCAGTTTTTTATTATTGGATGTTTTATGCATTTGCACATTTTAAATTAACATTTTGAAATTTGTGCGAGTTTTTTTTTTTAGATATGCGATGCTTTTAGCCCAATACCGGGCCTTCTTTTCCGCGTATCGCTTGCAATCGTTCTTTTTATAAGCGTAATAAAGTACTAACCCTAACATGCATGTTATAAAATATTTGGTTTTTAATGTGAACATTGCTTTATTTTAATCTGGATTTTATGGCATGGTTTGCCATTTAAGCAATTAAAATTACTAATAAGGGTTTTGCCGGGATTTAAATTTTTTGCGTTAAAAAAAAGTTATTTTTCAAATTTTTATTTGGATGATTGAAGCATTTATTGCTTGAACATTTGGTTTAAAACAGGTTGCCGTGGTTTTTATATATTTTATTTAGTGCCGGGTGGTTTTTTCTTTCGTACTGGTAACTTTGGAAGCTTTTATTACACCGGTACGGCATAACGCAAATTTTTGTTCCGTAATAAATAACGGTTTAATTGTTCTGTTCCCAGTTTAAAGGTTAACCGTTATTTTTTATAACTAAATTCGTGGCGTATAATTTTCCGTGCTTTTTGGGCCATTTTCTTAAAAAAAATTGGTATTTTATATATGTATATATATATATTTTTATTAAGTACCTTAAAATATCGAAATTTCCTGTTTACCGGGTACATGGAAAATGCTTTTTTCAGGTTCGGCATTACAAAATAGCATGTGCGGGTTCCACTAGGTCCTGCCTCGCAGGCCTTTTAAAACCTTTTAAGGTTAATATTTTTTTTTAGCCTTAATATTAAAGGCCCCCTGGTCCTTTGTTAAATCCGTGCCTTTTAATTTTTTTACCATTTAGCGGTTAAATTTTTAAATTTAATGGCGGTTAAAATTTTATCGGATTGATATAATTTTATCCGGCGCTTTATAAGCGTTTAGGCTTTTCCGGTTTATCAGGCTGCGCATTAATAAGGTTCGACCAATCTATTTATTTAATTATTATAATTTATTATTTAAATTGTTAAAAGTGTTAACCAGAGCCTTTTTTATTTAATTTATGTATTACGCAATTTTTATTGTAATAATAAATCTAATTAAATAATGCTTTAAGGTATAAACTTTTTTTAATCCTTTTGGGTATTTAAAGGTTAAATGGTTGCAATTTGCTAGTTTTTTTAATTGCATTTAAAGCATTTCCAGTTTTTAGCATTTTAACATTTAAATTACTTTTTTTATGCTATAAATATATAGTTTTAATCGTAAAATTTGTAATTTTAAATGTATACCGTGTGCCATTAACTGTTACTGTTTACCTTTTTTATTTTTAATTCGTTGTTTTACGTTATAAGCTTAAATTATTAGGCTTTTTTTTACATTATTATTTATACAACCGGTTACTAATACGGATTGCCGTAATAATGTATTTTTTAAAATTATTAAAACGGTCAATTTTAACCAATTTATTTTTAACCGTATCGTTTAATTTTTAATAAAATTAAATTTATTAACCAGGCGCTAATAATTTGCAGCGTATTTAAAACATGCTTCTTTTTAACGAACGCAAGCAGCTTTTTTTATTACTTATTTTTTATTCATTTAACCAACCATTTTTTTATAAAATTTTCGCCGAATTGACCGAAATTGGTAAAAATTAATTTAATTTTTTTGCTGGATTTATTATAACCTTTAAAATGATCCTTTTACATGGGCTCGAACCACTTTTTAATTTTACCTTTAAAATATATAACCATATAAATAACCTTTTATTTTTTGCGCACGAATTAATCCTTATAAAATAGGAAATACCCTTTGCAATTAATAAGGAACGTTTAAAATTTGCTATCCGTTTTATTATATTTATTAAGCACTTGAAATTTGTATTGCTTGGTTTCAAATTAAAATTAAGCTTAAAATTTTTTAAATTTATCCTGCGCTTTTTAATCGTGGTTGCTATGCTTATAAATAGGTTATAAATTTTTTCGAACCTTTTATTAAAATTATACTGGTAATTTTTAAAAATAATAATAAAAGGTATATAACATTTTGCACGTATAACCATGATAATACTGTTCGTTATTTTAAATAAGTATTAAACAAGATTAATTAAAATGTTATAACCAAACTTTTAATTTATTTTTAAGGTAGGACGTTTAAAGGAAATGTTTTAAATAGTATCGTTTTATAGTACTGCTGTAACGGGATTGGTAGCTTGGTAAAACAGGTAATTTGTATTGCTTATTTAAAAGGGTGCTTTAAAGTTAATTTAAATTAATTAATATTAAAGCCTTAATTAAAGCTATTTTAAATTAAAGGCCAAACCTTTTTATATATTGCAAACGTTCGTGTGGTATCCGCCATATCGTTCTGGATTTATGGCTTCGTATAAATCCAAAAATCCATGTTATATAACTCCCCCCACTTCCCAGGAGCGGGGTATAAGGCGTACCGCTGGGGCTTCGTACCCAGCCCTCTTGACCCTTTCCAACCTTCCCTCCTTTTCATACTTTCTTCCTTGCGCCAACCAATGGGAGGCCAGGGATTGGAAGTTAAAGCGTAAATCTCGAGCAAATCTGGTTAATCTGTAGCACAATACAGCATTACCAAAAATAACCCTCACTCCGTATAATAAGCGCGCCCGTTTTGGCCAGCGCGCTGCCCTAAAAATGGTTTCCCAAATAACTATTGCCAAACAGCTACAGGAGCTGTTTAAAAAACATGCCAAAAAGGCAAAAACGCGTTACAAGGTGGCCATAGCAATCCTTTAAGCCTTTTTGGAGGCCGTGATCCCGCTTTAAACCCCCGTTTAAAGGCGGGCAGGCGAGAAGCTCCTTAAAAAATTTTATTAAATTTTTTTGGGTAAAGCCCAGGAACACGGTAAAAAATAACCAACGGGGGAACCTTTTCTTCCCTTAACCCCTTGGGCAGCAACGGCGTTATTTAACCTATCCCAGCAGGTCGTAACCCCGGCCAGTAAAACGGGGCCATTGCCAGCTAGTTACGCGGCGGCGATAAAAATAAAGGCCCCACAGGATTGGCAACCAATTTAAAGCAAAAAAATCGCGAAGGCCCAGGCGGTTGCTCGGGCCCCGGTAACCCCCGGTTAACGGGTTAAACCTTTAAGACGGGTGTTTTTCCGTTTTCCCACCGACCACCCCTTTCGAATTATGCAACCGGAAACTTTTATGGCCTTTATAAAGGGCAAGTAATAGGGCGTTTAAAATGGCTTTATAATATAAGCTTATAAAATCCATTTAGGCTGGGCTATTGTAATAAAAATCCCGGCCGCCAAGGTAATTTTAATTAAAACCGCGGAAAAAAACGGCCATTTGGCCGAATTTAAAAAGGAGTTGGTGGCTTATTTTATTGGGGGAATCCCGGAAAAGTACGCCGATAAAACCGGCGCGGTGGTTCCGATCACCCCCAAAATGATTGTTAAAAAAGCGTTTAAATATACCGGCCAGCAGGTTAAAACCATTTCAAATAAAAGGCCCGGAAATTATATAATTACGGTTTAAAAAAAATAAAACCGTTTAAAATCCTTGGGTTAAACTTTTTTAAATTAATTCAGTAAAAGGTACACGTGAAAATGTATAACCAATGCTTTGGCCTATATAATAAAAAAAAATGTAAAGCCCCTGCCGTTGCTTATAATACGGTACCGTGGCAGGATAAATGGTTTATTAACATTTAAACCTTTTTTAATGCCTAAATTGCCTGGAATTTTATGCACCCGGGCATTAAAGGTGCCTATATTGGCTAAAAATGGTTAATAACCAGGTGGTTCGGCTTATGCTAAATTAAAAGAAAGGATTTCGGGCATTTAAACGTTTAAAGTACCAATAAACCTGGAAACCCGCGGCCCCGGCCCAGGCCCTAACCTTAACCGCCAACCCGGCGTTTATAAAAATGGATTTAATTAACCTTTAAAGCCCTTTTACCCTCCCTTCCCGGGACCAAATCCCGGCCCCGCGGCCCACTAAAATTCCGCCTTTAAAAAAGCAGCTCCCCCCTAGGCCTAAATTTTTTACCCCGGTTAAACTTAAAAAGTTGGTTATTATCGTAATCCCGGATAACCCCCCCAGCTTGGCCCCTAGCACTTTTAAATTAACGGGCCATTGGTTCCTTAAAATAAAAGCTAAGGCCGAATAAACCGCGCGTAAATTGTTCCCTAGCAAATAAAATAAAAGTAAAGCGCCGGAAACCATCCCTTTAACCCCTACAACGATGGCCCGGCTGGTTTCAATCCCGAGCTTAAAAAAACTTTTTATTAAATAAATTTAAAACGCCATTAACCTGGCCGGAGCGATAGCTAAAAATTTATTAAATAATAGCTTTAATAAATTGCAGGTCCGGGCCGGGGCCAAGGCTATAGCTGGTTACAATTGGGGGCTTTTTTTAAAGGGCATTGCCACGGGCCCGATTAAAACGGACTTCCCCTGCCCGTTTATAAACGTTTAAGGCACGGAATTTACAGCCCGGATTATAAAATTATGCTAATTAAGCACGTAAAAAGCAATAAAATTAATTTGCCATTTAAAAGATTTATTTAATAAAAAAAAGTTCGGGTTAGCGGCTATGGCTAAATTTATTAATAAATTTTAAGTTAAAATAAAATTTAATCCCGTTATAAAACCGTAAAGGTAAATCCCGATCGTTAAACAGGTAAATACCCTGCGGGCGGCAATTAAAAAGTTAATAAATATTCGAAACGTTTTAATTTAAAAAGCTTGTAAAACGGTTTATAGCTAGGTTACCCACGGCCTAAGTTAAAAATTTACAATAAATTAAGCTTAAAAAAACTTTTTTTTTAAATAGCCCGGTAATAACACCCAATTTATAAATTAAAAATTTAATGTTAACGTTTAACGTAATAATGCATAAAATTTTTAATTTTATATACTGTTATTATTAAAAATAAAAATGCTAAAATAAAAGTACGTTAAAGGTATAATCCTGTTAATTTAATATTAAAATATACCTTTATTTGAAAATAAAATTTAAAATTATTTACAGAAACGCGGGAAATGGCTTAATAGCAGTTAAAAAATTGCTGGCGCGCGGTTAAAAAATAAAAGTAAATTTAATTTATGTTATAAAACTAGCGTAATTAGCTTACAGGTTTAAATAAAACCCGGGATAATCGCTTATTGCAAGCAATAAAATACGATTAAAAATGGCCATATATATTAATAAAAAAAACACGAATTAAAAAGTTCACGGGAAATTTAAAACATATACGGTTACCGTAAAATTTTAAAGCCGTTTAATAATTATTTTTTATTAGCATTTAAAAAAACGTAAAAGTTAAGCTGTTAAAAAGCATTATGTAAACCTTTCCCGGGCTTATAATTAAGTATTAATCAGGGATTTTAACGTTTAATACCCCACTTAAAGCAACGGCTTGGAATTAATTCCAAAAAAAAGGTAATTTATTAAATTAACCTTTAAAGCAAGCTTATAATTATTTACCTTAGCCGGGGTGAAAACCCACGAATGTGGTAATACGTTGAACCTAGTTTTCGGCCCGCTAAAAGCCAGCGCCTGGCTAGATTACTGGGTAAGCAACCACCGGTTTATTAAAATGGCAATTAACGGGGTAAATTAACCTAAAAGGCCCCTTATAACCCATTTTCCCGATTTAACAGCGGATAAAATTAAGGACCTAATAAAATAAGCGTTAAAAGTGCACCTTAAAATGGCCACCAGCGTAAAATAATTAAAAGCCCAAGCCTGGCATATTTAAAATTTAATTAAAGGGGCTTTAAATATAATTAAAATTAGGATTTTAAATAAATAAAAAGCAAAATGATAAATATTAAAACTTATAAAATTACGGGATTTAAACTTTAAAAAGTTTAAAAAGGCTTGTAATAAAACCAGAAAAGCCTTTTACCAGGACATGGTTATAAAAATAGGACCCAACGGTTTAAAGCCGTTATTTAAATAAAAAAACCCTCCCATAAACGATTGCCCCATGAAATTAATGGTAAATGGATAAAAAAAGCGGTTAAAATGGGCCATGGCCAGGGCCATGGCCAGTCACGCGTTTTTTAAATCCCAAATTAAAATTCCCAAGGTTGGACCAGGTACCGGTAAATGGGTAAATTTACGCATGGCCGACCTGGTTTATAACCTTTTCATCCTGAACAAGGTTAAAAAAGCTTATTTAATTAATAAATTAATAGCTTCCGGATTAAACGGGATCACGGTAAAAGTGTTAAAAAAGCTTTAAAGCTTATAATTTAAAAACTATTTTATAATGGTTTATAACGGCGCCATTAAGTTAGGGTGCTTTTTATAGGCTTAAAAATATGCCACGGTGGTTATTATTACCAAACCAGGACGGGATTTATCCATTACCGGCGGTTAAAAACCTATTATTTTGCTATTAATTTTTAATAAAAGCTTTAAAAGGTTAATGCAAAAAAGGATAATAATAATGGCCGTTATTTGCAAAATAATTTTAAAAAATACGGCGGGAGCCTTTTCAATTAAATTAATATAAAACTTAATAACGTATTTAATAATAAAAGTTAATAAAGCTAAAAAACTTAAACAGCACGAAATCTTTATTATTTTTAATATTAAATTAACCTTTTTATTAATTAATAAAGCCACGCTGGCAGCAGCATTAACTTTTTAAAATTAGCATTTAAAAATAATTACATTAGCCTTACCTTTTATAACAGCTAGGATTTATTAATTTTTATAATACGATAAAAAGTTTAGCAGCAATAATGGCCTTTTTTAAAGGTTTCTTTAATTCCCGGTCCTGCTTACCCTTATTTTTACGGCAATAATTAAAGCCCCCCCGGCGGAAAACAGCACGTTCGTTTATATAAACGACATTACGTAATTTATAACGGGGTATAACTTAAAATAAACGTTAACCCGCGCCTTTTAAAAGGTAAAAAAGCTTTAAATGGATCTAGCACAGGTAAAGTTTAAATTAAACCCAAAAAAAACGGATTTTTTATACACCCCCCCGGGAGGTAAAAACGTTAAGGCCAAAATAATTCCAACGAAGCATTAAATTTTTCCATTTTCCACGGGCCCGGTTAAAACTAACCCATAAGTTAAATGGCTTAAAGTTACTTTTAAAGCTTTAACTACCAAAGGCATTTTTTTAGCCATTAACGTACGAAAAAGGTGCAAAAAAGCAAGTGCCTTAACCGTTTTAACTTAAAAAATAAACAAGGTAAGCAAAAGGTTATTTTTTGATATAGCAAAAACCTGGTTCACGATCGGGGTAATTTTAATAATTACGTACGGGCTATAACCTTTTTAAAAAAAAAACCTTTAAATAAAGCGGAAAAAGGCATGCTTTAAGCTTTAAAAAAGGCGATTTTTTCCACCTTAAAAATATTTATGCCGGCTTGGAAAACGTCCCCCGCGCCGGTTTGGTACTGGGCCGCCGGCTTTTTCCCGGAGAAAATTTAAGGTAAAAAACTCGGGAAAGCCGTAAATAAATTATATACATTGCCAACGGAATACCCGATCACGTATAAATTTACCGGTGCGACGGATAATCGCCTTTTAAAATTTAAGGATTGCGCTTTAAATAAAACCCCGGTGCGGTAAAACCCGGTCCCTTTAAAGGCCGAGGCCACGGCAGCATTTTTCGGGCTTTAACCCCGTCCAATTAAAAGGAAAAAATGCAGGGACGACCCCGGGCCCTAATTTATAAAAGCAAACCCGGTTAAATAATAAAAAGCTCACAGGCTTAACTTTATAACCCACGTTAACTAAAACCCGGCCAGGTTTTAAATAAATTAGGTAGCAATAAATAAAAGAAAAACATATACGTTTTTAATAAAAAGTACCGGGCATGGCAATTTTTAAGCATATTATAAACGGTTTAGCTATAAATAGGAACCGTATTATAATTGCATTTATAACTTGCCAAGGGCAATAAATCATATAAAAAATTGCAAACTTAAAAAGGTTCCGGTCCCGTGGTTTAAGCGCAACCCTTTAGCTTCCAATAAAAAAAAGTTAAATTAAATGCTAAAAGGTAAAAACGCCATGGTTCGTACAAGGGTAAAAAAGGCATTAAAAAAATAAATGCCATATAAGTTATATTCGCCACGCGCGAAAAAGTTAAAATCGTGGAAATGCTTTAAAAAAACCCAGGGGATTTAAATTTAAAGGAGGATCTCCCGGTGGCGGAACCGAAAAGATTGGAATAAGGGGCCACCAAATCCAAACAGATAATGGGAGGACAGGATAGGGGTTTTACAGTTGCCCCGTGGTTATAACTTTTTTTTGTACCTAGCCCTTTAGAGCTGGCGTAATGCGGCCATATAAAAATGCCCTGCCGCCGTCGCGGGCACGTTTGAGATCCGCTGTGGCGGGTGCCGGACGGCACAGGCACCGTGGTGCCCGTGACAGGCACGGACGTTAATTCGATCTCTCTCTCTCCTGACCCTTCCTTTTGTAACAGTGGTTGGTTGTAATATAACTTAATAAATAAATACAATAAAAATAGTTAAACAGGTTGCGATTAAAAGATTTAAAATGCCTTATTTTAATAAATTTAACAGGAAGGACGGCAAGGAGCTTCGCCCTTTTTTTACGGATTGCAAGGCCTATTTATATTTTATAACTAGGAATTTTTTAATAATTTTAAAAAGGTTGTGTTTGTGGCTATGCTTTTAAAGGGCAAGGTAAAAAAAAATGATTTTATTCCAAGCTTTAAAACGTTATTGAAGGACCGGACGCTTTTTTAAAAAAACATTAAACAAAGTTTTTAACAATTGGAATAAATTTAAAAAGAACCTTATTAATATTTATGAATAAATAAACAAGTAATAAATGGTTAAAAAAAGATTTAACCGGTTTATTTAAACCGGAACATGTGCGGTGTTTGTAATATATTATAAGCGCATTACCGCAATCTTTAACATAATTCCGGAAACTAAAATCCACCGGTTTTACGTTAAGTTTAAACCAAAGGTTAAAAACGAATTGGCTAAAATGGAATAGTTAAAAGGGTTTAACGCGTTTTACAAATTAGCGGTTTAAATTAATAACCGGTTATAACAATGCACGTTTAAAAAACAAGGCCCGAAAGTTAAAACTTTAAAAAAGGGAAAGTAATAAGGCAACCCGGAAACGGAACCGAAAAATTAAAGCGCCTGAATTATTTATTAGCAAAATAAAAAGCAAATTAAATAAAAAAACGTTAAAAACGGGAAATGTTTTAATTGTGGTAAAAAAGGGCATGTAAAAAAGGATTGCTTTTAAAATGATAAATAAGTAGCTATGGACGTGCTTAAAATTACGCCAGGAATTAATAACCTGTGCCCAAGAACCAATTATTTTTAATGCGATTATTTTAACAATAAATGCTATATTTATAAATTTAAAACGGTGGATCCGGGTGGTACCCAATCCGATCCCGATATTAATAACGGTAAAATTAAATAATTATTATAATAAAAAGCACGAATATTAAATATAATTTTAACAAAAAGCTATATGCAACTAATAATTTCATATTATTAAAAAAAGCAAGAGAGAAACAGGATTGGTAAAATTCTTACCGGGGAAATACGGAACCAGCCCCTAATAAAAATGTAAAAAAATAGGTTCGAACAGCCATAACGGCAGCCTTGTAATAAGAACGCGCAGGTTTACGCTAATGCTTTACCAGTTTAAAGGCTATATAAACCCTGGTGGCAAAAAAAAAGCGTATTAGATGTATTGGCATAAAATTTAAATGAAACCAGCAATTTTAGCACGAATGTTAAAATTAAGGTAAAAAAATTAAACCAGCAACTTTAGGTTAAATTTATATAACACAGGTCATGCAGCGAAAAACCGCCGCCATGTATTAATTATTTGCAAGAAAAAGGGGGGCCGAAAAGATTGTCCCTTATAATTTAATAGGACCGGACAATTGCCTCCTTTTAAACGAGAAATTATAAATTCGTTTTAAAGCTAAAAGAACATTTTAAAACGTTACCCTGTCAAATAAAATAAATAAAATAACCTTTATAGCCATCCTAGTTAACGATGATTATAAAAACCTATTATCGTGGTTTTTTAACGATTAAAACATGGTTTATTAAAGGTTAAATAAAAAAAAGGGATTTAAAAACCTTGAAAAAAGGGCCTAAATTAGGAATTTTAAAAACCATGCCAGCTTTTAACTAAATAATTAGAAATATTAATAATTATATTAAATTAAATGCTTTTAAATTAATTATGCAATTTATATAATTAAAAAATTAAAAAACAATTTTTTCCTTAAAAAAAAACGAAAAGCCGCGAGTAAAACAGCGCCTTGCTTTTTAATTATTAAAATGAACGATTTAAAATTAAAATATTTTTTTAACCACGTTTACCTTTAATTTAAAACATTTTATACTATACGTGTTAAGCATGCTGGAATGGTTTAAATATAAATATATTAAATACAAGGTATATATATGTATTAAAAAATAAAAGCATGGTAATATAGAAATGCATGGTAATTTTAATTACCGTACGAGGTTCCCAAGGAAAAATGCGAAAAATTATTAACGTTAAAAAATTAAAGGGTCCTTTTAATATTAAGGCACAAAAAGGATAATATATAACGGTAAAAATTTTAACCAATTATTAATAATAATATTATAATAAGGGAAGCATTAATTGGATGGTATAATTAATTGCGAAATTTAAAAAAATTTCTTTGCGCTAATTGCGACGGTAAGGTACGGCATTTCGATACGATGGAAAAAAAAGCTATATAAGCTATAAACCATAAAAAAATTAATTACGTATAATAATATTATAATTAATATAAAAATTAATTAATTTTAATTTTAATTATATTAATGGGTATTTAAGGTCAATTTGGATATAACAGTTTTAAAAGGAACGGATGTGATTTTAAAATTCCCTTGGTTTAAAAAGCATAACTTGCGGATAAATTAAACCATCGGCCAGGTTTATTAGGAACCACCACCGACATTTAAAAAAGCTTAACAATTAAAGGCCCAGGGCTGTGGGGGCCAAGCAACGAACAAAATGGCCGCAATAACGGTAAAACTTAATAATCAACATTTATAAAAGGTACAAGGCGAATTATTATTATTTATAAACGATATTTTTTTAAATAAATTTATAAAAATTATAAATAAAATGGCGCACGTTTTAAATAAATATTGCCAGTATTAAAAATTATTTTAAAAGGATTTCGGGACAGTGCTTCTCGAATATAAATCATTTACTTATGCCATTAAATTTAAAAACGGGGCAAATTTAAATTATTAAAAGCTATACCTTTTAAATTTTAAGCATTAACAGCTGCTTAAAAAATAATAAAATAAAAATTAAAAAAAAATTATTAGGCCTTTAAATTTACCTGTTAAATATACAGTTTTATTCGTTTTTAAAAAGGATAAAAGCGAACGGATATGCATTAATTACCGATTATTTAATAAAATGATAATAAAAAACCGATACTTTTTACCATTTATTAAAAGGTTTTAAAATAAGCTTATAAAAGCTAAATGTTTTACGATTTTAAACCTGCAAAGAGCATATAATTTTATTTAAATTAAAAAAAACTAATAAATAATAACCTTTCGAATTAAAATAGGCATATTTAAATTATTTATTATAATTTTTTACTTTATAAATGCACCGGTAACATTTTAAAAGGCTATTAACTTTTAATTACACGATTATTTAAATATATTTATTTTTACCTGTTTTAACATTTTAATTTTTTCGAAAATTATAAAAAAGCATTAGCGCTATCTGCATTTGGTATTATAAAAGCTGCAAAAAGTTAAATTTTTAATTAATGCTAAAAAATACTTTTAGCATACCTAACATATGGTATTTTTAAAATATAAAATTACCCTAAAAAATCCGGATAAAATGAAAAGAATTTAAGCAATTATAAACTGGCTTATATTTATCACGGTTGAAAAAGTTAAAGGTTTTTTAGGATTTATAAACTTTTATTAAAAATTTATCCAAGGTTTTAATAAAAAGATAATTCCATTTATAAATTTTATTAAAAATAACACCCAATTTTATTAGAAGGACGAAAAATAAGCAGCTTTTAATTTGGTAAAAGAAGCAGTTATGCAGGAACCCGTGCTAGCGATGCCCGACCCGGATAAGCCCTTTAAAATTAAAATTAACGTATTAAATTATGCCATAAATGCCTAGTTAAGGCAGCGGGACGATTAAAAAAAATTGCACCCTTGCGCATTTTTCTTTTAAAAGTTTAACGGATTAAAAGTAAATTATTAAATCCACGATAAAAATTTTTTAACCATTATAAAAGTATTAAAAAAATGGTAATATTACTTGCTGGGAGCTAATTATTAGGTTATAATTTATACCGATTACAAAAACCTGGCCAGCTTTATTACCAGCAAGGTTTTAAACAAGTAATAAGTACGGTAAAATAAAACTTTTAAAATTATAATATTTGGATTAAATATTAAAAAGGGTCGGAAAATGGCAAAACTAATGGGCTTAACAGCCGGCCGGACCATAAAATTATTATACCCGAAATAACACGCGCGATTTTGGCCTATGAATTAAATGGATCGTTAATTCCGGCCTAGCAAACCGTTGCAGCAATTATAAAAAACAGCGATACGTAAACACCTGAAAGGATTTTACAAATTTATAAGTTACCAGCTTACGGATATTTAAAAGTTATTTAAACTTAAAAAAAGCTCCGATAATATTATAAATTTACAGGAACCCGAGCAACGGGTTATAAAGCTATTAAAAATTATAAAAGCTGCATTAAAAATAAAGCTAATTAGTATAAATTATACGGGATATTTTAACCTTTATTAATACGTAACAGGGCCTGGTAAAAAGTTACGATAAATTTTATAATAAAATTACTTAAATTTAAAAAACCCCTAACGAACGCATGGTACGATAGCATTTTAATAATGGTAAATAGGCTTATTAAGCACGCCCTGTTTTTACCTTATAAAAAAAGCAGCATGGCCATTAAATTAGCATATGCTTTTTTTTAAACATGTAATTGCAAAATACGGCATGCTTAAACGGTTAATTACCGATTAAAATAAACTATTTACTAATAAATTTTAAAAAAAACCTTACGGATATTTTTAAAATAAAATACTCTTTATTCACGGCCTATTATTTATAAACGGATAAATAAAAAAACGAATAAGCCAAACCATAAAATAATATTTACGCTATTACGTTAATTATAAATAAATAAATTGGGTACAATTGCTCCCCATGGTATAATTTGCGTATAATAGCACGAAGCACGAGGCCACAGGGACCGCACCGTTTTATGCAAATTACGGGTTAATACCTATAGCGTATTGAAAATCCCGGGCTTTCAAACAAGCACCGGCAGCAAAATTGCACGTAAAAAAAAATTATTTAATTATATAAGCACCTTAAAGGCAAGCTAAAAAAAGCATGCTACCGTATAATTATTCAAGTTAATAAAAAAAAATTAAAAAACCGATTTTTAAAAAGGGGAATAGCGTTTATTTTTTTTAAAAAAAAATTATTAAAATAAAACAATTAAATAATAAATTAAACTATAAAAAATTTAAACTTTTTAAAATTAAAAAAATTTATTTCGGCAATTAATTATAAATTACGGCTACTACTAATTATAAAAATCTATTTAATTTTTTATGTTTCCTTATTAAAACCGGCACCTGCTGAATTTAAAAGCATAAAATTAATAGAAATTAATTTAAATTAAAAGTATTAAATTAATTTTTTTTTAATAATTGCAAGCATTACGATAAATAATAGTATTTGGTTAAATGGGCAGGATATAATAACGAAAATAATTTATAAGAACCAGTAATAAACCTTGAAAATTGCCGGGAACTTTTATGGAAGTACTAATAAAAGAAATTATAAAAACGATTAGCAGCTGTAATTTAAAAAACCCAGCGGCACATATAAAAATGCATCGCATTTTTAAATGTACCGCTAACAATTATACCGGAATTTAAACCCAGGATTTTAATAAAAAAACCAAGGCGGCATTATTATGCCATGCGATTTAAGAAATAATTGAAAGCTTTGGCACGTACCCGGTTAAAAAAGGGCTAACACGTTGGCATCGCCCGAACCAGGCGATAATAAAAGGAAATCGGGATTAAAGGGCGCTGAAGGGGCGGGCGGGGCCGTAAAAGTAGCCTTTTACCGCTTAAATCGCTTTAGATTTTTTATATTATCGATACCGTAATAAACCGCACGCATTCTTTTAAACCATATTTTTTTTATTTATATAAACGTTTAATTTTTGCTTTAATAAAACGGCGTTTTTTTACGGCAATTTTTAATTTGGCACTAAATTTAATGTATTATGCGTTGATAAACCGAAATTATTTTAAGGAAAAATTTAAAACGTTGCGACGGAAACGTTTTAAACGAGGGCATTCCGTATACTGCAAAGAATTTTTAAAAAAAAACCAAACATTAAAATAAACCGGCGGCCTTATAAAAAAAATAAAAAGGTATTTTTATAAAAAACGTTAAAAAAACAGCCAATAAGTTGTTTTAATAAACGGTGGGTTGCAGAAAAAGGGGTTTTCGTTTTTGCATATAACTAAACATGTTAGCAAAATGGCGAGCAAGGAACAGGGAAAAAATTTATTTAAAATAAGGATAAATTTAGCTAAAAGGATTTGGCTTAAAAAAGGGAACCTAATGTTATAACCATAAGTTACCGGAAGTAAGGGTTAAAAGGGCTGGGTACAAAGGCCCAGCGTTACGCTTTATACCCCGCTTTTATGGTTAAAAGCACGTAACATTCCTGCATTTAAAACGATACGTTAACATTTTAATATATTAATATATCACTTAAACGATATATGCGAAGCATAATATATTACCCAAGCGATATGTGCAAGGTGTAACATATTGCTAAGTTATAAAAAGCGAACGTTTAAATATATAAGGAGGCTCAGCCTTTTAATTAAAATAGCTTTAATTAAAACTTTAGTATTAATTAATTTAAGTTAATTTCAAGGCATTCTTTTAGGCAAGCAATTAAAATTATTGTTTTATTAAACCAACCCAAATCACGTGCAAGGCAACCAGCACTGCTTAATTACCGTCCTTAAATGTTTTACCCTAGGAATAAAAGCTTGTTTGCAACACTTACGCGGCCATGCGTTTTAAGGGTAAGGTTAAAAAATGGTTCAAACTTACGTAAAGGGATTATTTTAAAGGTTACGACAAGTCCAGCGAAAAAACCAAATTAATTTTTACCAGCTTTAACCGATTCGGCAAAAACCTTAAAAAAGTGTTTAATTAAATTGACGAAAATAAGTGGTAAAAAAAAGTTGCTTGTGTTTTGCTAAAAAAGAGCATGCTTTAAGTACATCGCAAATTATTAGCGCCTGGTTAATAAGCTCGATTAAACTGAAAAAATTAAAATAATTTAATTTTATTAAGGATTAAACAATACAATTAAAAATATATTAATTAAAATTAACCATTTTAATAATTTTCAAAAGTATGTTATTACGGCAATCCGTATTAGCAACTAATTATATAAATAATAATATAAAAAAAACCCAGCAGCCCAAGCCTGTAACGTAAAACTACTAATTAAAAAATAAAAAAGGTAAACCGTAACAATTAACGGCATACGGCATATATTTAAAATTTATAAATTTTCTAGCTGGAATTAAACATTTATAGCATAAAAAAAGCAATTTAAATGGTAAAATCCTAAAAACGGGAAATGCTTTAAATGCGGTTAAAAAGGAGATATAAAAAAGAATTATTCCTGAAAAAACCAGCAAATTGTAATTATTTAACCCTTAAATGCTTAAAAGTATTAAAAAAAATTTATGCCCTGAAATATCGTTTAATTAAATTTATTATTATAATAAAAAAATGTAGGATGCATAAATTAAACAAAGAAAGCTTCGGTTAAAATTTTTAACAATTTAAATAATAAATTATAATAATTAAATAAATAAACTAATTGGATTTTATTAGCGCGCAGCCCAATAAACTGAAAAAATTTAAACGTTTATAAAGCGCCGGATTAAAATTATATTAATTTAATAAAATTTTAACCGTTACCAAGCTTAAAGAATTAAATTATTAAATGACAGAAAAATTAAAAGGTTCGGACCTAATAAAAAATTAAAGGGCCCCTAAAACACCAAGGTTAAATAAAATATTAACCTTAAAAGGTTTTAAAAGGCCTGCAAGGCAGAACCTAATAGAACCCGTGCACGCTATTTTATAACGCTAAACCTGAAAAAGCATTTATTATATACCTGGTAAACAAGGACCTTAATATCCCAGGGTACCCAATAAGGGGATACATATATACGTATATAAAATGCCAGCTTATTTTTTTTAAAAAAAGTGGCCCAAAAAGCACGGAAAATTATACGCCACAAATCCAGCTATAAAAAATAATAATTAGCTTTTAAATTGGGAACGGAACAACCAAACCATTATTTATTAGGAAATAAAGGTTCATGCTATACCGTATTAATGTAATAAAAGCCCCAAAAGCTACTGATACGAAATAAAAAACCACCTGGCATTAAATAAAATATATAAAAGCCACGGCAACCTGTTTTAAACCAAATGTTTAAATAATAAATGCTTTAATCATTTAAATAAAAAGTTAAAAAATAACTTTTTCTTTTAACGCAAAAAATTTAAGCCCCGGTGGAATTCCTATTAGCAATTTTAATTGCTTAAATGGTAAATTATATTATAAAATCACGATTAAAATAAAATAATATTAGCATTAAAAATTAAATATTTTATGATATACATGTTAAGGTTAATACTTTATTACGCTTATAAAAAGAACAATTGCAAGCGACACGTAAAAAAAAAGGCCAGGTGCTGGGTTAAAGGCACCTTATACCTAAAAAAGCCTGTATAAGTTCCGGAATATTAGCTTAAAATGTGCAAATATATAAAGCATTTTATAATAAAAAATTAAAAGATTTATTTGAAAACAGAACTTAAATAAAATATAAATAACCAATAAAAACTCTAATAATAATAATTATTAAGCATTTTTTTAAATTAAAAAAAAATAATCCAGTAAAAAGGATAACAGTTAATAGCAATAATTAATTATAAAATAACAAAAAATTATCTTTCGCTAAAAACCGTAAAAAAAATACAGCATACCAATACGTTAAAAATAAAAGCCATACGGTTTTAAAATCGTAAAAAAAACCGGTTATTTATAATAAAAGGTAAATTAATACTAAAATTAATCATTTTAAATTTCAATTCCAAGGATAAATTTGCCCAATTACCTTTAACGTTATAAGGATTAAAAAAAGATTTAATTTTAAAGCTTCCCTGGCTTAAATAAAAAAAAAACCATTAATAAATTGGGTTTTAAAAAAAATTAATAAAGGAAGCTATTAAAAATTGAAAAAGCTTAACAGCTATAAGCCCCAAACGATGCGCAACCCGAGCTAAAAAGGGTAGCTATAATGGTAGCAAAATATAATAATTAACCCAAGGCATTAATATTATACAATTTAAAGCCGATTAAGTTAAATCTATAATAATAAATATTAATTACGTTGGTTAAAGTGCCATTAAAATGTTATAAATATTAAAAGCTATTTAAGCCGTACCTAAAAACAGGGTTATTAAAACACAAATTATATAATTATAAAATTAAGTTAAAAAAAATAAAACTTAATTATTAAAAGCTATACCTTTTAAATTTTAAATAATAAGGGTTATTAAAGCGATAATTTAAAAAAAATTTAAAGTTTGGCCTTATTCAATCGTTAAATTTTTCCATGGGATATAAAATTATATTTATTTTTAAAAAAAAAACAAAAAGCAACGGATATATATTAATTACCATCCGTTAAACGAATAAATAATAAAGGATTAATACCTTTTACCGCTAATTAATAAGCTATAAAATGAATGTAATAAAGCTAAATGGTTTACGTTTTAAATTTACGCAAAGCTTATAACCTATTAAGGATAAAAAAAGGAAATAAATAAAAAACCGCCCCTCGAACCCATTTCAGCTTGTATAAATTATTAATAATAATTTTTAAATTTATTAACGTTTTAGCAACTTTCTAGCGAATAATTAATCACGTGTTGCGGAAGTATTTAAACATTTTTATCCTTGCATATTTTAATAATATTTTAATTTTTTCAGAAATTAAAAAAAAGCATAGGAAGCACGTTTATAAGGTTTTATAAAAGCTGCTAAACGTAAAGCTTTTATTAAACTTAAAAAAATATATATATTTTATATAAAAAATGGGTTTTTTAAATTATATAATTATACTAGGAAAAGTATGAATAAAACTTAAAAAGGTACAAATAATTAAGGAATGGCTTAAATTAATTAACGTTAAAAAGTATAAAATTTCCTGGGATTTTTAAATTTTTATTATAATTTATTTAAAATTTTAACGGTAAGGCCATACCATTTATAAATTTTATTAAAAATGATACCAAATTCCATTAGGAAAAATAAAAATAAACGGCTTTCGAAAAGTTAAAAAATACAATAGCCCGAAAACCGGTGCTAATGGTACCAAATTTAAAAAACCCTTTTAAAATTAAAACGAATTTATTGGATTTGTTATTAGCGGGCAATTTAAATAACAAAACGATTAAAAAAATTGCACCAATGCGCTTTTTTTTATAAAAATTAAATAAATTAAAGATTAATTATTAAATTTATAATAAAAAGCTTTTAATAATTATTAAAATTTTAAAAGAATAAAAAATGTACCTGTACGGTGCAAATTACCAGGTAATGGTTTTTACAAATTATAAAAACCTTGCAAAATTTATTATTAAATAAATTTTTAAATAAGCAACAAATTTATTAAAATTAATATTTGCAGGATTATAATATTTATATTATAATATAAAAAAGGTTAAAAAACGGGAAAACGAATGCTTTTAGCCAAAAACCCGACCATTAAATTAACGTATTATTAAAAACCCATATAATTCTGGTAAAAGGGCTAAATGAATCGTTAGTACCAGCACAGCAGGTGCTAGTAAAAACCATTATCCAGGAAAAAAAAAGATAAACCTTTGAAAAAATCCTAAAAATTTGTAACCTATTGGCTTATAATTATTAAAAAATAACAAAAATTTAAAAACGGTTGCAATAATATTATGGGTTTTAAAAAATTTAAATTAAGGTTTAAAAAGCAATTAAAAATTATAAAAGCTACAAAGAAATAAAATAAATAAATATAAGCCTTATAAATTATTTTAACCATTAAACGCGCCTAGCCAGGCATGGCAGGAAATTATAATAAATTTTATAATTAAATTTTTTAAATTAAAAATGATTTTAAAAAACGTTTAATACGATAACATTGTGGTAATAATAAATAAGTTTACAAAATATGCCCCGTTTTTACCGTATAAAAAAATAATAATGTTATAAAATTCATATACGTTTTTATTAAAAACGTAATTGCAGAATACGGAACGCCGAATTGTATTATTACAGATAGGGACAAGCTGTTTACAAGCAAATTTTAAAGGGCCTTAACGGCCAAATTTGGAGCAAAACATGCCTTATTAACAGCTTATTACCTTAAAACGAACGGGTAAATAAAACGAATAAACCAAACCATAAAATAATATTTACGCCATTATATTAATTATAAATAGAATAATTAGGTGTAATTATTTCCTATGGCCTAATTTGCTTATAATAATTTAATTTAAAAAAGCACGAAAATAATTCCGTACTTTATAAATTATGGATTTACGCCCACGGCATATAAAAAACCTAAAAAAAATAAACGCGCTTATAATTAAGCTTCAGGTTATAAAAATAATTAAATTACACACGCAATTCCAGGAAAAATTAAAACAAATACGATACCATATAATTATTTAAGCTAATAAAAAAGAATTAAGGGTCCGATTTTTAAAAAGGGGGATAGCGTTTATCTTTTACAGAAAAACATTACAATAAAACAGCCAAATAATAAGTTAAATTATAAAAAATTAAACCCTTTTAAAATTAAAAAGGTTATTTTAAAGGTTAATTATAAATTTTAGCTACTGCCAACTATAAAAATTTATTTAATTTTTTATATTTCCCTGCTAAAACCAGCAACGGCGGGTTTTAAAAGTATAAAATTAATAGAAATTAACCCAAATTAAAAGTACAAGGTTAAAAAAATCTTTAATAAACGCAAGCATTACTCCAAACAGTAATACTTAATTAAATAAATAAGGTATAAGTATCCCATATAAAAAAAATAAAATAAACCTTAAAAATTATTAAAAACGGTATAAAAATATTGTTAAAAACGCTTACAGCAAGGTTAATCCTAAAAAATAACCTAAAAAATTATTAAAAGCTTTAAACCCATTAAATTAAAAAAGGCAAGCATATTGGTATTACTTTAACCCGGTATTAAAAAAAACTAATCGGGTTTAAAAAAATTAAAAAGCGGCACAAAAACCGGTGCGGCCTTTAACGCGGCCTTTTCCTGCTCGGCACGCTTAAAATCCTTTATAGCGTTAATCCCGTAACGAATTGCGCAAGCCCGTTTTTACATTTATAGCTTTTATTATTTTTATAAACGTAAAAAATTTGTCACGGGACCAAGCCCGTACACCTGTATTTAGCCAATGATCCGCTGGCCCCTTACGGGGCCATCGGACTTTTTCCCTCGTGCAATAACAGATTTCCAACCTAGTACCAAGCTGCAATGCCGTAACAATTTGTTGCACTTTAATAAAAAAAACACGGAATTAGCGACAGCGTTCCGCCTTTTCCTGATCCTAAAAAACGGCATTGCAGCAACCACGCCCCAAAAAATTAATGTTTAATAAAAAGCTATCAACGCCATTACCATCCGACCCAGTATTAAATATTTAAAGTTACATTAACGTAACACTATTATAATAAACCGAATTTAAAATATTTTAAATTTAAATCATGTTTCCGCCCCTTAATTGTTTAATGGGTATATCGCCTTTTAATATTTATTAGATAATAGGTGCAAGGTTAATTTTATAAACCTGCAACGTGATATAAATAACGCCCAGTTTAACCTATTAATATACCAGTTATACACGTTTATGCAAGCATTAAACATTAATGCTGTTATTTTTTAAAACGATTTAATAACGTTTTAAATTTAAACGAGCAAAAATAGCGTTAAAATTACCAGGTTAAAAGCGATAATAACCCAGCTTTAAAAGATAATTACGCGATTTAATGCAAAAAATAACCGATTAATATAATAATTTGCGCAATAACGCGCCGTACCATCGCTTTTTAACTTTAAACCCCCCATACCGCGCATTTTTACCCCGGGCATTTTAGCATTCCAATTATTCCTGTTCCCATAAAGCGATAACGCGGCACTGTTAGCCCCTTACTATCCCGCCGGAACTTTAATAACGTCCCGCCCGGTAAGCGCTAAACCGTTTATCTTTTTTAACGCTTAAACGAATAATGCTTAACGTTAAAAAAAGTACGTTACGTAAAAATCATTGCTTAATATTAAATTTACCTTTAATAGCGCCTTTTACGGCACCTTAACGGCTTAAATGCTATACGCAGCCCAGCGCTTTTTAGGAAATGCGTATCGATACGTTTAAAACGTAATCGATTCGGTAGTAATAAACCTATTAAACCTTTTCATTTAAACTAAAAACCTTTTTAATTATACCTTTTTATTCGACCTATTCGACCCGGTTTATTAAATTTAAAATACCAGGGCGGCGGCCCGCCGGAATTTTAACATTATAAGGTAAAAAATACCAGGTTTAACGATTTTATTAACTTATTTATCCGCCTGGCAAATATGGGCGAATACCCGGCAAATATCCGGGTTAAAGCCTTAAAAAGCAAGGTTAACAATAAGCTTTTTAAGGCCATCGTGCATTAAATTAATAAACCGGGACTTAAGGATTTTAATAAATGGGTTAAATTGTACCGAAATTTATTTAATAATTTTGCAAACCATGCGCATAAAGCGTAACAAGCTAGCGTTTCGTTACTATTAAAATATACCAACCATTTATTAAACCTGGCCCCAGCCTTAAAAAGTATCCTAATAAATTTTAATAAAATTATAATAAAAGCACGCCCCTTTTTTATTAAAGTATAAAAGGAATACCGGCGTGCTAATAACCTATGCCTGTATTGCAAATAAACGGGCCATTACGTTTTTATATGCCCGGCAAGGCTTAAATAATAATAAAATGCCAGCGGGTAATAAGTAAAAAACGAGTAAATTTTACGAATAATCGCGCGCAAAACTATTAAAGGATTTAAAAACGGTAGCAGCGGGAACAGGATAACGTATATTTTTATTTTATAAAACCTAATATAACGTTTTCCTTTAATACCATGTTGCTTTTTTACGGGAACCAACCGGTACTTTATTAATTACTGGTTAATACGGGATATTTTTTAAGCGTTTATTAATAATACATTCGTATATACCTATAATTTATTAAAATTTTAATTACTTAAATTAAAACCTTTTTAATTTATTAACGAAATGCTGGCGAAATGCATTATAAAATATGTTAAAATAATACATACGTTTAATAATACCATAAAAACTTTAATTTTTTACTGCCAACCGCTAAAAGGCTTAAACGTTATTTTAAAATTGCTATGGTTTTAATATTATAACCCGGTAATTAATTGGGCCGCAGAAACATTAAGTATAAATGGCATTACATTAGCGGAAATCAAGCAACCAATAACCATTAACGCGGAAATCCGCCTTTTAAACGCATTTAATTTTTTAACCTTTTGCAAATAAAAAAACGTGCAGGTACAATTTATAACCTGGAAAAAGTTTTTTGCAATTATAAAAGGGAACAATCCGTTAAACCTTCGATTATTTAATAATTTTGCTGAAAAAACGCTAACGGTAATTTTTTAAAATATCCTTTAAACGAAAAAGCTTTTTAAAAGCACAAGGCTGGAACTAAAGGTTTAAACCTTTAAAAATTGGATTTAAAAAGCACCGTATTTGCGCCGGGTTTTTAATAAGGATATTTAAAAATACCTGGATAAAAAACCTTTTACCACGATAAAAAAGATTTTAAAAAAATTTTATTAAAAATTATACGATTTTGCCAAATATTTCCTTTTATAAAATGTAAATACCCTTTTACCGTACAAGCCATTTAATTATAAAATTAAATTATTACCCGGTAAAATATTACCGTACCATTATAATTAAGCCATATTACAGCAAAAGTTATGCGTAATAAGGAAATATTTAAACGAGCATTTAACGAAAAGCTTTATCCGCCCCAGCATATTATTAGCGGCAATTTCGATTTTTTTGGTTAAAAAACCAAGGGAAAGGATCCGGGTTTATATGGATTACCGGGGTTTAAATAACGTTACGGTAAAAAATAAATACTTTATTTTGCTAATCCGGGAAACATTTAAAGCGTTGGTAAAAGCGAAATGGTATATAAAAATGAATATTATTGCAGCATTTAATTGCTTGCGTATCGCCCCCGGAAATAAATGGAAAATAGCATTTATTACCAAATTTGGGCTATTTAAATGCCGCGTTGCTAATTTTAAAATAATAAAGGCATTAAGCTTATTCCAGCATTATATTAACCATGCCCTGGTAAATGCGCTGGATCGATATGTAACGGCCTATTTAAATAATGTACTTAATTATAGCGTAACCCGAGCGGAATACCGGCGGCATATTAAAAAGGTTATTAAAAGATTTTTTAACGCCGGATTTATAATTAATATCCAGAAATATAAGTTTTACGTTAAAAAGATAAAATACCTGGGCTTTATCGTATTAACGTTAAAAATTAAAATGGACCCGGAAAAGGTTAAAGCAATTTAATTTTAGCGGCAACCCACCAGCTTAAAAAAGCTTTAACGCTTTTTAAGCTTTATTAATTTTTATAAGCGGTTTATCCAGGGCTTTTTAATTATAACCCGTTTATTATTAATAATAATAAGCGCGGGCAGCTGGCCAGGGCAATTTATAAATAAAACCTTAATAGCGTTCGGATAGCTCCGCGACGCGTTTTTTTTAAAAATTACATTAGCATTTTATAACCCCGTATTAAAAATTATCGTTAAAACGGACGCGTTAAATTAGGCCATAAAGGGCGTTTTTTTTAAATGAACATTAAAGGAATCCGCCGCTTTGTTGCTTTTTTTTCGGTTAAGCATATCCCAGCGGAATGCAATTATAAAATTTATAATAAAAAGTTTTTAATTATTATTAAAGCTTTTAAAAAATAAAAATCCAAGTTATAAGGTGCTAAATTACCGGTAAAAATTTAAATAAACCATAAAAATTTATAATATTTTATTACCATTAAATTGTTTAATTAAAGGCAGGTTCGTTAATTAAAATTTTTAAGCGATTTCCGGTTTTATATCGTTTATAAGCGCGGAAAAACCGCCGTTATTCCGAATATTTTCTTCCAATTACCCGGCGTAAAGCCAGCGAATATAAAGGATATTAACGATTAAAAAATGGCGCACCGCCAACGAACGTTACTTTTAACAGATTAATAGGCCCTTAATAGCACGCCAGTTTCCTTTTAAACCTTTAACATATTAAAGCACATTAATGTACTAATAAACCGGGTATATGCCATTTTAAACCTAGCGTAAACCATGCTTACCATTTTACGGGACCCGTTAATACGTTAATTCCCCGCCTGGGTAAAAAAGTAAATGAAAATAATAAAAGCTAATTGCCAGGCGATTCGTAAGCGCATTTATTATAAAAATAAATTATTTATACCATTTAATAACGTTTTAAGGCTATAAATCCTGCATAAAACGTATAACCTCCCCCTAGGCGAATATCCGGGATGCAGCAAAACATGGGACCTTTTACGGCGGACGTACTTTTAATTAAAATTATTGCGGAACGTTAGCGTATTTATCCAAGGGTGCTATTTATGTAAAATGGTTAAAGTAAAAAAAGGATCCCCGACGGGCTTGCTGGAATTTTTACTTATACCTTTTCGCCCCTGGGCGGATATATTTATCGATTATATAAAGCCTTTTTTATTATGCAAGCGCTAAAGCGTTATTTACCATTATATTATGGTAATAACGAATAAGCTAATAAAAATGCGCCATTATATCCTAATGGTGGAAACCGATACAGGATGTTTAATAAACGCTTTCCTTTTATAAATATACCGCCTGCATGGCATATTTAAAACCATTATTCTAAATAAAGGCCAGCAATTTATATCCATTTTTTAAAAAAAGCTAAACCGCAAATTTGGCATTATATTTAAACATTTATTAACGTTTTACCCGGAATTTAACGATTAAATAAAAATTTTAAACGCTTATATAAAATAATATTTTTAAACATTTTGCTTTTTTTACCAAAACGATTAGATAAATTGGCTACCATTAGCCGAATTTGCTAGCAATAACCATATGTTGGAAATAACCGGCATATTCCTGTTTTTTACAAATTACGAATGGAATTTATACATAAAAACGAAATTAAAATAAAGCTAACCACCCGCTAATATGCTAATAAAATAAAAGGAATTGCATAATGCAATTACGGTAACCAATAAGGTATAAAAGGTGTAAAACCACGTAAAAGCCATGGCAAAAGCTAGTAGGAAAAGGTATAAAAAAGCAACGAATTGCTACCAAATTAACGCCGGAACCTTTAAAAAGGAAAACCTTGTTTAAATTAATATAAAAAATATAAATACGTTTAAATTAACGAATAAATTTAACGAAAAATGAATAAACCTTTTTTTAGTTATAAAAATATATTTTAAAGCTTTAACTGTTAAATTGCCGGAGCAATATAACCTTTTTCCCGTTTTTTACACGTTTTTAATTTAAAAAAAAACCCGGGCCTACCTAAATAGGAGGTAATAAATAAAAACCACGATAAGCAAGCCGCCGGCGCAATCCTGGTAAAAAACGCAAACGACCCTAATAAAAAGCCAATAAAAAAATAGCATTTTAATAGCATCCTAAATTCCAGGGAAATAAACGGCAAGCTGCAATATAAAATGAAATGGCTAGCCCTTTATAAATTAACATGGCAGCCGGCCGCCGACCTGAAAGGGGCGGATTAAGCGATAAAAAATTTTCACGCTAAATACCCTAGCAAGCCGGGCCCACCGGAGTGGTGGCGCAATCCAGGCGAAATACCGGCATAAAACCCGGGCACCGCCGGCTTTGCACAACGGGTAAAAAAGAAACCCGCAGCATAACGCCAGCTAAAGGGCAGGCTTAAAAAGGGATAAAAACGAAATCCCAACCCACGATAACAATAATAGCATAAAGCAAAAAAGGTATAAAAAAAGCGAAAAAATAACGAAAAATAAACGAACCAACCGGGGCAAGCCAGTCCCGGACCATATAATTAACCTAATTACTTATAAATTATCGCAAAAGGGGGCGCACGCCGGCGGCCCCCCGGGGAACTTAAAAAATATAAAAAGCACAACGCCGGCAAAACGCCGGGAAACAGCCGCTATAAAATCACGCAATAATAATGGCAAGGTGCGCGCGGAAGCGCGCAACAAGCCAACCCTGACGGCGCTGGTTTGTTTTAGCACGATACTGAATATCGTTCTCCTTTTCCTGGCCTTTAACCGCTTTAAACGCTTGGTAATACGCCGCCGCTTGTTTAACGGCAAGGTTGGCCATTTGCAAGTTATAAGCGGCAATAAGCTGGGCCTTAAAATTGGCCTTGCCGGTGGTTCAAGCGTCGTAACCAGGGTTATTGGCGCAAAAACGCAGCTAAAAGAAAAGGGAATTAAAAAAAAGCTAACAAAAAAACAACAAAGTAACAACGCACCAAGTTTAAAGCATCCTATTGCTCGGGGTCCATGCAACGGTAACGGGGGGTTAAATTTTAACGGAAAGTGGCTAAAGCCGCCCAATATAAAAAAAATAACAACGTTAAAAGCTTGGACCTAAAAGTAACAAATTAACAATAAAACAGGGCGGCGAAACGATAGCGTACCATTTATATCACGGTGCTTTAATACGCCGGTTTAACGATAGGCATTACGGGTACGCGTTTTAATGTTAATAAAAATATTAATAAGCTTAATAATGGCCTGAACCATGGCAATACGAGCGCCAGTTATAAAAACGCAATAATTTTCGGGATTATTTTCCGCCGGCGCTCCAACGGGTATAAACTATAGCCTTTATTAATAAACGAGTTACAACCGGTAATTTAAAAAATTTTAACGGCGCCAACGAGCTTGATAAAATTATAAAAATTACCTTTTATCAGGGCAACGGGCTAGGCGATAGAACGTTAACGAATAACGAACCATAAATAATAAGCGAAACCTTAACGAATTATTAACGCAACCCACTTTTTTATATAATTTATGCCTGGTAAGGCACTGGTTATAATTAACGGAAGTTCCAATTTTATTGCGACCATTAGTTCAAGAACAAGAAAAGGCCATGTCCTTATAAGGATTAAAGGCGCCGGCGCCGGCGGGCCGGGCAAGGGCGCAACCGTACTCGAAAATATAAATGCGGAGGCAACACATGCAAAAGGCGCGCAGGAAGGGATTATCCTAAATAAAACCGGGAATGCTTTAAATGGGAGCCATCGGAACATTAGCAATAATAAAAAAGTTAAAAAAAACGAAACGGGATATTAAAACGTCGGCAATGCAATAAAAGTGCGCTGTCGGGAAAAAGGTGGAAAAATTTATTAATAATGTATCAATTAAAAAGTGGGAAAGGAAAAAAAAAACGCAAAAACTTTAAAAAAAAAATAAAAAAAGGGCGGGATAAAAAAAAGCGATGGAAACGGAAGCGGCCGGGAAGGAAAAAGCAAAGCAGCAACTTCTTAATCGGGAAGTAACACCCAATCGCCAATTCCCACACGCCACGACGCCACGCAATCGGCAACGCGATGCCAGGAACATGATACCACGTAACAACCCACGCGAAATAAGCGATAGCACGGCATTAATTGGCAGTTGGAGGACCAATTGCGGTTTTAATGGGGGTACTGTCACGGGATTAAGCCCGCATACCTGTATTTAGCCAATAATCCGCTGGCCCCCTACGGGGCCATCGGATTTTCTCCCTCGTGCAATAACAGATCTCCAACCTAGTACCAAGCTGCAGTGCCGTGATAAAATTTTTTATTTAAGCTTTCATTTTATCGTTAAATCTTGTGCATTGCTTGGTAATAAGGTGAAATTTTTCCAGGAAAGGATTTAAAATGTTGCAACCAATCCGGTTAAATTAAAAGCATTTTATATATTAAAAAAGTTTAAAAAAAAGGCAAAACATTGCTCCCGCTTAAAAACTGTCACAATTAAACCTTTAATTTGTTCCTAGGGTAGGGCGCTTAAAGGAGATGTTTTAAACAGTATCGTCCTGCAGTACTGCTACAACGGGATCGGTAGCTTGGTAAAACAAATAATTTATATTACTTGCCCAAAGGAATGCTTTAAAGCTAACTTAAATTAACTGATACCAAGGCCTTAGTTAAGGTTATTTTAACCAAAAGGCCGAGCCTCCTTATATATTGCGAACGCTCGTGCGGCGTTGATCCTATATCCTATTATCCTGGATTTATAAATCGTTTTATATGATACTTTTATAGCACCTTTTAATAATTTTTAAAATTTATTTTATTTTCCCACGTAAAGTACTTATACCTTACCCATTTAATTAAATACTGCTGTTTACGATAATGCTTATATTTATTAAGGATTTTTTTAACCTTGTACTTTTGGTTTGGGTTAATTTCTATTAATTTTATACTTTTAAAACCCGCCGTTGCTGGTTTTAGCAGGGAAATATAAAAAATTAAATAAATTTTTATAGTTGGCAGTAGTTAAAATTTATAATTAACCTTTAAAATAACCTTTTTAATTTTAAAAGGTTCCAATTTTTTATAATTTAATTTATTGCTTGGCCGTTTTATTATAATATTTTTTCGTAAAAGATAAACGCTATTCCCCTTTTTAAAAATCGGTCCTTTAATTTTTTTTATTAACCTGGATAATTATAGGGTATTATATTTATTCCAATCTTTTTAAAATTGCGTATATAATTTGGTTATTTTTATAACTTAAAGTTTAATTACTGGCGTATTTATTCCTTTTTTAGGTTTTTTATATGCTATGGGTATAAATTTATAATTTACGAAAAACGGACTTACTTTTATATTTTTATAAATTAAATTGTTATAAGCGAATTAAGCCATAGGAAGCAGTTGTACCCAATTATTTTATTTATAATTAATATAATAGCGTAAATACTATTTTATGGTTTAATTCGTTCGTTTTACTTACCCGTTCGTTTTAAGGTGATAAGCTGTTAATGAGGCATATTTTACCCCAAATTTGGCCGTTAAAACCTTCCAAAACTTGCTTGTATATAACTTATCACTATTTATAATAATACGGTCCGGCGTTTCGTGTTTTACAATTACGTTTTTAATAAAAACGTATGCTAATTTTATGGTATCATTGTTTTTTTTATACGATAAAAACAGGGCGTATTTTATAAACCTATTTATTATTACTAAAATATTATCGTCTTAAACGTTCGTTAATAGTTTTTTTAATTTGGGAAAATTAATTACAAAATTTATTATAACCTTTTACTATGCTTAACTGGGCGCATCTAATGGTTAAAAATAATTTATAAGGTTTATATTTGCTTGTTTTATTTTTTTGCAGCTTTTGCAGTTTTTAATTGCTTTTTAAACCTTGGTTTAAGTTTTCGAAACCCGCGGTGCTGTTAAAGCTGTTTCCAGGTTTTTGCCACTTTTTAGTAATTATAAGCCAGTTGCTTATAAATTTTTAAAAAATTTTTAAGTATTTACCCTTTTTTTTAAATAATAATTTTTACCAGCACCTGTTATGCTGGTATTAATGATCAGTTTAGCCTTTTTATTAAAATCGTATAGGTTTTTAGTAATACGTTAATTTAATAATTGAATTTTTAGCTAAAAATATTTGCTTTCCCGTTTTTTAACTCTTTTTATACCACGATACGAATATTGTAATCCTGCAAATATTAATTCCAATAAATTTATCGCTTATTTAAATTTATTTAATAATAAATTGTGCAAGGTTTTTATGGTTTATAAAACTACCATTTAATGCTTTATACCGCACAGGTACACCTTTTATTCTTTTAAAACTTTAATAATTACTAAAAGCTTTTTTATTATAAATTTAATAATTAACCTTTAATCCGTTTAATTTTTATAAAAAAAAGCGCACGGGTGCAATTTTTCCTAATCGTTCCGTTGTTTAAATTATTTATTAATAGCAAAATTTAATAAGTTTATTTTAATTTTAAAAGGGTTTTCCGGGTTTAGCACTATTAGCACCGGTTTTTAAGCCATTATATTTTTTTAACTTTTTAAAAGCCGTTTATTTTTATTTTTTCCAATAAAATTTAATATTATTTTTAATAAAATTTATAAATAATATAGCTTTACCGTTAAAATTTTAAATAACCCGTCAATAAAAGTTTAAAAATTTTAAAAAAGTTTTGTACTTTTTTAACATTAGTTGATTTGGGCTGTTTTTTAATTGCTTGTACCTTTTTAAATTCCATTCGTATTTTTCCTGGTATAATTATATTATTTAAGAAAACCATTTCCTGTATAAATTACATATATTTTTTAGGTTTAATAAAAATTTTACGTTTAGCAGCTTTTATAAAATTTTATAAACGTGCTTTTTATGCTTTTTTCGGTTTTTAAAAAGATTAAAATGTTATTAAAATACGTAAAAATAAAAATATTTAAGTACTTATGTAATATATAATTAATTATTTACTAAAAAATTGCTAAAACGTTAATAAATTTATGGGTTATTATTAATAATTTATACAGGCCTAAATGGGTTTAAAAGGTAATTTTTCACTCGTTTCTTTTTTAATCCTTAACAGGCCATAAATTTTACGTAAATTTAAAGCTATAAACCATTTAGCTTTATTAAACCTATTTCATAGCTTGTAATTAGCGGTAAAAGGTACCGGTTTTTTACTATCTGCTCGTTTAACGGACGGTAATCGATATATATTTATTCCTTTCCGTTTTTTTAAAATAAATATAATTCCATATCCTATAAAAAATCTAACAATTGGATAAGGCTAAACCTTAATTTTTTCAATTGTTATTTTAATAACTTTTATTACTTAAAGTTTAAAAAGTACAGCTTTTAATAGCTAAATTTTCTTTTTTTTAATTTAATCTTATAATTATATGGTCCATGTTCGGGTAACCTTATTTTTAAGTACGGCTTAAACAGTTTTTAATACTTGTAATATTTTAATAGCATTTTAATTAATATAATTAATACATGTTATTATAAATTTAATTTAATCGGATTTAAATCGTATAATATTAATGCTTTAAGTTAATTGCCATGTTTTATTACCGTTATTACTACCCTTTTTAATTTAAATTGCACATTGCTCGAGGCCCGTGGCTATTAGGCTTTTTTAATTTCTAATAGCTTTTTTTATTGGATTTTTTTTAAAATTTAATTTATTAGTGGATTTTTTCGCTGGAACCAGGAAAACCTTAAAATTAAATCCTTTTTCTCAATCCTTATAATATTAAAAGTAACTGGGCAAATCCGCCCTTAAAATTAAAATTTAAAATAATTAATTTTAGTATCGATTTATTTTTCGTTATAAATAACCGGCTTTTTTTTATAATTTAAAACCATATGGTTTTTATTTTTAACGTATCGGTATACCGTATTTTTTTATAATTTTTAGCGAAAAATAATTTTTTATTATTTCACAATTAATTATTACTATTAATCGTTACCTTTTTTATTAAACCATTTTTTTAATTTAAAACAAATACTTGGTAATCGTTGCTAATAAAGTTTTTATTAGTTATTTATATCCCTTTTAGGCCCTTTTTTTAAATAAATTTTTTAATTTTTTATTATAAAATGCTTTATGCATTTGCACATTTTAAACCGATATTCCAGAACTTATACGGGCTTTTCCGGGTATAGGATGCCTTTAGCCCAATACCGGGCCTTTTTTTCCACATATCGCTTGTAATTATCCTTTTTATAAGCGTAATAGGGTACCAATTTTAACACGCATGCTATAAGGTATCTGGTTTTTACTGCAAACATTATTTTATTTTAATCCGGGTTTTATAACACGATTTACCATTTAGGCAATTAAAATTGCTAACGGGGGTTTTACCAGGGTTTATATTTTTTACGTTAAAAAAAAGTTATTTTTTAATTTTTTTTTAAATAATTAAAATATTTATTACTTAAACATTTAATTTAAAATAAATTACCGTGATTTTTATATATTTCGTTTAACGCCGGATAATTTTTTATTTTGTACAGGTAATTTTAAAAGCTTTTATTATACCAGTACGGTATAATATAAACCTTTGTTCCATAATAAATAATGGTTTAATTATTCCGTTCCCAATTTAAGGGTTAACCATCGTTTTTATAATTAAATTCGTAACGTACAATTCTCCATGCTTTTCAGGCCATTTTTTTTTAAAAAAATTAGCACCTTATATACGTATATATATCCTTTTATTAAATATCCTGGGGTATTAAAATCCTTTATTTACCAGGTACATAATAAATGCTTTTTTTAAGTTTGGCGTTACAAAATAACATGCCCGGGCTTTATTAAATCCTGCCTTGCAAGCCTTTTAAACCCTTTTAAAATTAATATTTTCTTTTTCAGCCTTGGTATTAGGGGCCCCTTAATCCTCTGTTAAATCCGGGCCTTTTAATTTTTCCGTCATTTAACAATTTAATTCCTCGAGCTCGGTAACGGTTGAAATTCCGTTAAACCAGTATAATTTTAATCCGGCGCTTTATAAATGTTCGGGCTTTTTTTAGTTCGTCCGGCTGCGTATTAATAAAATCCAACCAATTTATACGTTTAATTATTACAATCCATTATTTAAATTATTAAAAGTTTTAATTAAAGCTTTTTTTATTTAATTTATGCATTATGCATTTTTTATCCTAATAATAAATTTAATTAAACGATATTTTAAGGTACAATTTTTTTTTAATCCTTTTAAATATTTAAAGGTTAAATAATTACGATTTGCTGGTTTTTTTTTAAAAATAATTTTTTTTATATATCCTTTTTAATCGCATTTAAAACATTTCCCGTTCTTAGCATTTTATTATTTAAATTATTTTTTTATGCTATAAATGTATAGCTTTGACCATAAAATTTATAAATTTTAAATATATGTTATATGCCGTTAATTGTTACGATTTACCTTTTTTATTTTTTAATTAATTATTTTTTATTACAGGCTTAAACTGCTGGGTTTTTTTTTACATTATCGTTAATATAATTAATTATTAATACGGATTGTTATAATAATATATTTTTTAAAATTATTAAAACGGTTAATTTTAACCAATTTATTTTTAACTGTATGATTTAATTTTTAATAAAATTAAATTATTTTAATTTTTTTAATTTAATTAAACTCGCTAATTAAGCATTAATAATTTACAGCATATTTAAAACATGCTCCTTTTTAATGAAGCGCAAGCAGTTTTTTTTTACCATTTGTTTTTTATCCATTTAACCAAACTTTTTTTTAAAAATTTTACCAAATTAATTAAAATTGGTAAAAATTGATTTAATTTTTTTACTGAATTTGTTATAACCTTTAAAATAATCTTTTCACGTAAACTTAAACCATTTTTTAACCTTACTTTTAAAACGCATAACCGTGTAAGTAACTTTTTATTTTTTTATGCACGAATTAATCCTTATAAAATGGGAATTACCTTTTGCAATTAATAAAAAACGTTTAAAATTTACCATTCGTTTTATTATATTTATCGGGCGTTGGAAATTTGTACTGCTTGGTTTTAAATTAAAATTAAGCTTAAAAGGGTTTAAATTTATTCTACGCTTTTTTAATTGTGATCGTTATACTTACAAATAAGTTATTAATTTTTTCGAGCCCTTTATTAAAATTATACTGGTAATTTTTTAAAAAAAAAAAACAATAAAAGGCATATAAAATTTTGCACATATAACCATGGTAATACTATTTGCTATTTTAAATAAGTGCTAAACAGGATCAATTAAAATGTTATAATTAAATTTTTAATTTATTTTTAGGGTAAGGCATTTAAAGGAAATGTTTTAAACAGTATCGTTTTATAGTACTGCTGCAACGGTATTAATAGCTTCGTAAAATAAATAATTTATATTGCTTGTTTAAAAGGGTGCTTTAAAATTAATTTAAATTAATTAATACCAAGGTTTTAATTAAAGCTATTTAATTAAAAGGGTAAACTTTTTTATATATTGCAAACGTTTATACGGCATCCGTCCTGTCGTTTTGGATTTATAGCTTTGTACAAATCCGGAAATCCCTCCTGGATTTATAGCTTTGTACAAATTCAAAAATCCCTCCTGGATTTGTGGCTTTGTACAAATTTAAAGATTCATGTCATGTAACTTTCCCATTTCCCAGGAGCGGGGTATAAGGCGTGCCGTTGGGGCTTCGTACCTAGCCCTCTTGACCCTTCCTCCTGTGATAGTGGTTGGTTGTAATAAAAACCTTATAATAGTAAAAATAAAAAGGCATAAAAATAACGTGCAAAAGGATAATAATAAGAAAAAAATTGTAATTAAAAGTTTTTATTGCAGGCCGAGGTTTTTATACCCAGCCAAATATATTAATAAAAGAACGACCAATAAAAAAAAACGCTTACTTAAAACCAGGGACAGGTTTAATTAAAAAAATTTAACCTAAAAAAAGGAACCTAATGTTACAACCAACCATTATTATAAAAAAAAAAGGTTAAAAGGGCTGGGTATAAACCCCAGCGGTACGCCTTATACCCCGCTCCTGGGAAATGGGAAAATTGCATGACATAAATTTTTAAATTTATATAAAGCTACAAATCCATGAAGGATTTTTAAATATATATAAAGTTATAAATTTAAAAGGGATTTTTAAATTTATATAAAATTATAAATTTAAAACGATACGATAAACGCCTCACGAACATTCGCAATATATAAGGAGGCTCGGCCTCCAGGTTAAAATAACCTTAACTGAGGCCTCGGCATCAGTTAACTTAAGTTAGCTTCAAGGCACCCCCTTAGGCCAGCAATATAAATTACCTGTTTTACCAAGTTACCGATCCCGCTGCAGCAGTACTGCAGGACGATACTGTTTAAAAACATCTCCCTTAGGCGCCTTACCCTAGGAACAAATTAAAGGTTTGGTTGTGACAAAGCTTGGGAAAAACTCGACGTTAATTTTTTACTGCCCGTTATTTTTATAATAAAAATAAAAAAAATGTTAAAAAAAATGAAAAAAAGCAATTAATAAAATAATAATTAATTAAATAAATTTTTAAAATAATAAAGCGCAAATAAATAAAAGTATAAAAAAAATAAAAAGGCAGATTAAAAACGTGGTTTATTAAAACAAATTAACAGGACCAACAGCAAAATGAAAAAAATGCTTTTTATAATTACAAATTGTTAGGCCCCGGCCCCACTAGCTGTGGGGCCCGCCGATAAGCCCGCCTTATCGGCGGGGGAACATGCGCAGCGAGTGCGACCCGGGTGCGGACGGAGTGCGCCCCACGTGCCCCACCAGTGCACGATTAAAGCGCTCCGACAGCCACACGTGGCGCAATCCCTCCCCTCCCAGGGAGGCGCACCTAGCCCTGTTCGTATATGGCCCTGGAGGCCGTTTCAACCTTCCCTCCTTTTTATACTTTCTTCCTTGCGCCAACCAATGGGAGGCCAGGGATCGAAAATTGGAGTGAAAATCTCGAGCAGATTTAGTTAATTTGTAGCATAACACTGCGTTGCCAGGAACAATCTCCCATTTCGTACAACGAGCGCGCCCGTTTTAGCCAGCGCGCCGCCCTTAAAATAACCTTCCATACCACCGTAACTAAACAATTTAATAAGCTGTTTAAAAAACATGCCGAAAAGGCGAAAGCGCGCCATAAGGTAGCCATGGTAATCTTTCAGGCCTTTTTAAATGCCGTGATCCCGCTTTAAACCCCCGCCCAAAGGCGAGCAGGCGAGAAACTTTTAAAAAAACTTTACCAGGTCCTTTTGGGCATCGCCCAGGGGGATGGTAAAAAACAACCGTTAGGAAAGCCCTCCCCCCTTCCAGCCCCTTAAGTAATAACGGCGCTGCCCAACCCAACCCACCAGGTCGCAGCCCCGGCTAATAACGTGGCGCCCGCGCCAACGAGCTATACGGCCGCAGCCAAGGCAAAGGCCACATAAAACTGGTATCCAATTTAAAATAAAAGGACCGTAAAGGCCCAGGCTGCCGCCCGGACCCCGGCAACCCCCGGCCGTTAAGCTAAACCTTTAAGGCGGGTATTTTTTCGCCTCCTTATTAACCACCCGCTTCGAACCGTGCAACTGGAAACCCTTATGGCCTTTATAAAGGGCAAATAATGGGGCGTCCAGGACGGCCTTATTACTTAAGCCTATAAAGTCCGCTCAGGGTGGGCGGTAATAATAAAAAACCCGGCCGCCAGGGTAATTTTAACTAAAGCCGCGAAAAAAAACGGCCACGTGGCCAAGCCGGAAAAAAAGTTAATGGCGTATTTTATTAGGGGGGTCCCGGAAAAATACGCGAACGGCACCGGAATAATAATCCCGGTCACCTTAAAAGTAATCGCTAAAAAAGCATCCAAATATACCAGTTAATAGGTTAAAGCCATCCCGGGTAAAAGGCCCGGCAATTACATAATTACGGTTTAAAAAAAAGCTAAACCGTTTAAAATCCTCGGGTTAAATCTATCCAGGTTAATCCAATAAAAAGTGCACGTAAAAATGTGCAACCGTTGCTTTAGCTCCCACAACGAGAAAAAGTGCAAAAGCCCCCGCCAATGCCTATAATGCGGCGTTATAGCAGGCCAAATGGCCTGCCAATACTTAAACCTCCTTTAATGCCCGGAATGCCTGGAACCTTACACGTTTGGGCATTAAAGGTGCCCCTGCTGGCTAAAAATGGTTAATAACCAAATGGTTTGGCTCATGCCAAATTAAAGGAAAGGATTCCAGGCGCTTAAGCGCCTGGAATATAAATAAGCCCAAAAAGCACCTGCTATAACCCAGGCCCCCGTCCCGCCCGCTAACCCAACACCTATAAAAATTAACCTAATTAACATAGGGAGGCCCTTTACCCCTTCGCCGTAAAATTAAACCCCGGCGCCCAGGCTTTTAAAAACCCCTTTGGTTAAAAACACCCTACTGCCTGGTAAACCCAGGTCTTTTACGCCACAAGGTAAAGGAAAAGGAAAAAAGGTAACAATTTTAATCCCTAGCAACCCAGCTAGTTTAAATAAATTAACAAGCTTAAAAACCCTGAAATACCAATTTTTTACGGCCGAAGCCCGCGCGGAATAAACGGCCCATAAGCTGTTCCCCAGCAAGTAAAGCAAAAATAAGGCACTGGAAATC
>PYSR01000166.1:0-75590 GCA_003049425.1 Magnaporthiopsis incrustans | reverse complement strand
CCCTGGTGCTGCTGCGCCGCATCCACGCCGCCGCCGCCGCCGCCGCCGCTCGTCTCTGACGGGGCTGAGTCGACGGAGCCGCTCAGTGAGGGTGTCGCGCCCTCGTCATCGCTGTTGCTATCCTCTTCATAATAATCCTCATCCGTGCGTGAGTTATCATTATTGCTATTATTACTGTGCGCGACAGACGACGGCGGCGACGACGACGACGACGATAACTGCTGCTGTTGCTGCTGCTGTTGGCGTTTTTGTTGGCGGCGGAACAGCTGCAGCGGCAGAGCGGGCAGCAGGAATGTGGGGAAGGGCGGAGCAGCAGCTGCTGCGGCGGCGGCGGAGGCCTTGGCAGCGGCGCCGCTCCTGCTGCTGCTCGAGGTTAATGTGCTGGAGCCGAAGATGGACATGATCTGGATACCAGTCGCGTCGGGGGAAAGCAGGCCCGTGTCGACGTAGTAGGCGCTTTCCATTTGGGCGAAGGGAACAGCAAAAAGAAATACCCCAGGCACTAAAAAGGCGACGGAGGTGAATGATAAGGGAGGGGATGTGATCTGCAGTATTAGAAATCCAGCTAAACAAATCAAACGCAAGTGCCCCAACGAGGCGTGTGCGTCCTGCCCGATCGATCAAGCGGGCGGGGAAGCAATGGCGCCCGACCACGGGCCAGAGAGCTCAGCTTGTGTTGTGTTCGCTTTGCTCGCTTATCCGTGGAATGGGATGGCCAAGTGGGCAGGGGGCGCTGTGTAGGCCGCCTGAGCCACCGGAGATAATGGCACGGGAGGAGTCCGCCCCGGGAGACGAGGTTGGGCCGGGGTCTGGAAATGGGTCTCAGGCCAGCAAAGGCAAGCCCGAGAGCGAAAACAAAAGTCGTCTTCGCGGACTGAGTGTTGACCGATCTGGGCGCGCGAGATGCTGACGTCACAGCGACAGGCCAGACCGCCGACTTTCCGGATGGAGTGGAGGATTATGGATCTGCAATTGCTAGTGCGATGGACTGGGCGGATGCAATCAGGTCAAAACCACACAAAACAAAATATGCGAGGGAGACGGGATGGAAGAAGCAGAGAACCGTAGCATAAATGATCAATTTTTTCTACTGGCTGGGCCTCTGGGGGATTGAGTATTGGACGGCCTGAGGTGTCGCTGGCGACCGGAAAAACAACAGCGTGATCCATATCAGCGGCAGCACCAGCCCAGCCATAGCAGCAAGCCCACCCACCAGAACCCACCCTGGATGCATAACGTGACGGTTTTCCTCTTTGTTCGTTTCCTTTCTCTTCCTTCTCAGCCGGCATGACTGCCCCCACAGACCACTTGAACAGGCCGGGGTGACCTTTCCGGCTGGGACTTGCCATGGTGCGTTGGCCGGCAGTGCTTGGTGAGGGGGGCTGTCAAAGCCAATCAACACGCACCACCCTGGGCGAATCGCCCATTATAGCCTCATTCCGACACCCGACGAGGAAAGCCAATCTATCCATCGACCACCCGTCGGCTTCTGATTACCGCCACGGAACAGCGTCCAACCAGCACCATCAGCAGTCAGCACACTCTATCTGGTCGTGGCTTGGCTGTCTTGGCCGTCCCCACGGCCCAGCCGTCATAGCCAAATCGTTTGCAGTTCCTTGGCTAGATTTATCTCACGGCTGCTCCCTGTTTAGGTAACGAATTGCTTCCTAGAGTCTGCCATGTGACATCTCCGCCTCCCGTTTCAGCCTCTGCGCGTTCATTGCCGTTTGCCAACAGGGAAGAGCCCTCATTACAAAATATTACAAAATAGCGGGCAGAGTTCTTTGACTCGCCATCATCGAAGCCCGCCAAGCTGAGCGGGCGCCATTGGGAGGTCCCTGTTTTGATCTGGGCGGAAGTGGGCACGGGCCAGGGTTACTTGCGATACATCTCGGCTTGTCGACCTCATGGACGGATCTCGACCCCTTTTCACGAGCCTCACTATCCATGTTTCTGTTGATTACACTCATCTTGTTGCAGACTGCACTGTCCCTGTAGAGACTCACTTGTCGTCACAGTTTAATAAACATTCTGGGTTTGTCATCTGGAGTCTGCATAGTGTATTTTATTCAGATGCCGGAGCTGGGAACCTTGCAACTAACAGACGAACCCAGTCAGGCTGACTTTGGCCTGCATCTGCAACCCGACAGTGCTGACAGCCAGTCTCTTTAGCGCTCCCCACGTGGGTGCGCTGCACGCTTTCGGCGGACCCGTTCAGAACGAGAACGGCCAAAAAAGCGGGGTCCGGCAAAATTTCATTGCCACGCCCGCACAGCCGACCGGGTCCAATACCAAGCACCTTCTCCGCTTTTCCAGACGCTTCTTGCGCTCCTGCCTCTCCCGAGTGTCTCACCTCTCTCCCAGCTTCTCCAACACCCAACTCGAGCGAGTCAACACCAAAGCCGAAGCACCCCGGCCCGACCACGATAAATATCTCGCGGAGCCCCTGCTCCTATCCAATTGCTACTTTGTCTGGCCACCTGCCGTCACGCAACAAACCATCTTCGGTACTCACATCGACGTCCTCCCGTCACCGCCAATCACCAAAATCCAATTCCTGCCGGACCCGAGCCTCGCCTTTGAGGGGAAAAAAAAAACACCCCGAAAGTGGCATCAACCAGCAGAAGCAATGGCGCCCGTGAAACAGGAATCCAATTACAGTAGTAGTAATTACGGCGAGGACGCCACCGCCCGCCAGGCGAATGTCCTTGCCAGCTGCTACCTCGTTGACTCTTCGGCCTCGCTTCGGGGCCTCCACTACTGCACCACGAGCATGACTGGTTCGTTGATCCCCGACTGCCTTTTTGTCGTCTACAGTACGAATCAAAGAGACTAACTCGTACCATCGTTCACGTCATGGCAGGGGCAGAGTGGTATTCCTGAGGTCCCTTCCTCAGGACTACCATCGCCACCAACAAGTCCCCCCCTCGCAGCCATAACGTCGAACAACGAGCTCGCCCTGACCTACAAGTCATCCAAGAGGCAGCGCTCCGCGACCACGACGACCAACAACGCCGGCTCTGGTGGCGCCGGCAGGAACAACAACAACACTAGGCAGCGAAGGGGGGCGACATCACGCATCAGGGAAGAATGTGAGAGATTCTTCTGCGAGACCATGCGAGCCGTGTTCCGGGATGAGCGGGACGCGGCTCCGCGCGGCTCCGGCCTGACGGGTGTCTATCGTAATCAACACCACCAACAACAACAACAACAACAACAACAACAACAACACTACGACAGTCAATATCCTAACAACGGGCAGCTCAGCACACCGCCGCCGAACGACTACCCGTTCCCCGCCCAGGAGGACCGGCTCGTCCGCGCCCGCTGCGCCGGCGGCGCCAACGTCGTGGCCTGGATGGAGATATGGGATTACGTCGGCGGCGCCGGCTTCCGTGGGTTCCTGGTCGAGGATGAGAATGGCGAGAAATCAGCCTTTGTCTTCTTCGACATGGCCGTCGTTGGCAGGGACCTGAAGCAGGCGTAAGTTTTCAAACCTCGACCGACCCAGAACCTAGACGCTGTCGATGCTGACAAGGGATAATCTTTCATATTTCCAGGCTCATTGCGATTATGGAGTTGGCCGACGGGCCGCTGGGCTGCTCCAAGGTCGTCATCGCCATCGACCGCGAGATACCGGAGGGGGAGTCCAAGAGTCTGATGAGGGGTCTGCAGTGGGCTGGCTTCTCGCTGGCCTCGCTCGACCACTACGCCGGCGGTGCCCTGGACGTCACCAGTCCAAGATGGCTATTCATGGCATACGAGGACTGAATCTTCTTGGCGCCTTCTTCTCTATTTAACGTTCTTGCACGCTTTCACGATTATGTCTGTACTTTTATTTCGGAACGTTCGTTTTTTGCTTGTTGGATGCCGCGCGAAGTTTTCCGCCCGGGATTTTGCATTCGACAATTGGCCAAAAGTTCGCTCGCACTCCCCTCCGCATATTGTTGTTTTCTGCTCTTTTTACATCCTAGGTGGATCGTCAGCGCTTGTTTCTGTCAGCGGGCAACCGCTTTACTGCGTTTCAAAAGCGGCGTCGAGTTTGTCCATGTGGGAGACGGGATAAAAGTCAGGGGCGTCTCTATTTGACATCCAGCGAGGCGTCACGAGGAAAAGAAAAGCGACTCTAAAACGGCGAAGGAGGGGGCTCAAGCCAAGCAGAATGCTGATTGCCTACCGGAACCGACCGATCTCTTTTATTCTTCTGGTCTAGATATCAACTCGAAAGGAAACGAGACTCTTACGAAACCACTCAATATCACCAGCTTCTTTTTTCCAAGCTTATCTCTCTACAAATCCCCCTCGAACTGCCTAACCATAAGACTCTTTTCGGCCAGGTGATCCTTGACCTGCTTGACGGTGTACTCGCCACGGTGAAAAATGCCCGCGCCGAGGGCGGCGTCGGTGGTTGTCTTTGCAAACACCTCCTCGAAGTGGGCGGGGCAGCCGGCGCCGCTCGAGGCGATGACGGGGATTCTAACGGCTCCCTTGACCTGGGCGATGAGCTCGAGGTCGAAGCCGCTGTTGGTGCCGTCGCGGTCGATGCAGTTGAGCAGGATCTCGCCGCAGCCCATGGCCTCGACGGCCTGCGCCAGCTGCACCACGTCCACGTCTCGCGTCTCGCGCCCTCCTTTGACCGTGCAAGCGTACCAGCAGTACCCTTCCCCCGCGGGGCCAGAGAAGGCGGTCTTGATCGTGGCGTGCGGAGTGTCGGACGGCGCCGCCACGTAGACGCGCTTGGGGTCGACCGACACCACGACGGCCTGGTTTCCGTAGGCGCGGCTGATTTGCTCGATGGCCGTGTCGCCGGCTAGAACACAGCCGCGCGAGATGTACTCCTGGGCGGCGGCCACGGCGTCGGACCCGATGCTGACCTTGTCGGCGCCCGAGGCGAAGTACATTTTGGCCACGTCTAGCGCGGGAACCTTTGTGCCGTCGACGTCGACTGTGTCGCGGATGCCGCCGCCCACGGTCAGGGGCACAAAGACGGTGCGCGACGTCAGGCGCAGGACCTCGAGCATGGGCAGGTCGGCGAGCGGGCAGTCGCGGAACGACGTGATGTTGAGGAACGTGACCTCGTCGGCGCCCTGTTCGTAGTAGCGCCGCGCCAGGTCGACGGGCTTGCCGAGGTTGCGGACGCCGCGCGCCTCGTCCTTTTCGCGCACGTCGTACCGGTCGCCCTTGGTCACGACCAGGTCGCCCGCGTCGTTGGCGCGCACGTCGAGGCAGGCGATGACGCGGCGCGTGAGGCCCGTCGGCGCGACAGAGGAGGAGGTGGTGGTGGTGGCGATGGCGTTCGTGTTTGGAGATCCCAGCTTGGCGGCGCCCTCGCCCGTCAAAAAGGCCCGGAGCACGCGCAGGCCGGCGACGCCGCTCTTTTCCGGGTGGAACTGCGTCGCGAGCACGTTGCCGCGCGCCACGGCGCCGACGAACACCTCGCCGCGGTACGCGGCCGTGGCGACGGCCCAGCCCTGGGACTCGAGCTCTCCCGGCACGTAGGGCCGCTTGTACGAGTGGACGTAGTAGTACTTTGAGGAGGCGCGCAGGTCGTACAGCGCCGCCGCCGAGGGCACGGCGGCGTCGTTCCAGCCGATGTGCGGCACGGCCTTGTCGGCGTCGTCGAAGCGGTCCAGGGCGCCCTCGATCACGCCCAGGCCCGGGCAGGCCGGGTCCTCGGACGAGCCGGCGAACAGGGCCTGCATGCCGACGCAGATGCCCATGAAGGGCTTGCCATCGTCAATATGCTTGCGGACCGCGGGCAGGAAGCCGGCGCTGGCCAGTTGTGACAGGCAGTGGCCGAAGTGGCCCACGCCGGGGAGGATCAGTTTCTGGGTACGTTGAAAAGCTGGTGAGACGATGCCAAAAGTTTTTTTTTTTTTTTTTTTTACACGAGGGCGGGAAAACACTGGATATACATACATCCGCACTGGCAATCTGCTCAGGGGTCTTGATCCATTCTACCTCATAGCCGACCTTCTCGATGGCGTTGACCAGGCTGCGCACGTTGCCGGCGACGTAATCCAGGAGGTGGACCTTGGGCATTTTTGCTCGGCTCTGTGGCACGAACCATAGAGATGTCTAGGTACCTACGTAGGGATTCCTCGAGACAAACAAGTGACACCGACACAGCCTTTTCTACGTCCAAAGCATATCCTCGAGTGAGTCAATGGCCGCCTCACGCGTCACAAATCGATGCTGGTGGGGGTCGCAAAACGCGGCGCCGGCATCGGGCCCAGAGCTCAGGGTCCCTGTCACAAATGCCGGCTGGCTGGTAAGGGTGGGGTTACGGGGCGTGACAGTGGGCCTGAGGGGCAATTGCTTTGCATTCTGATGTGTTCGTGCAGCCACGGCTAGGTCATCGGTTCGCGGTCCGCAACCAACAAGAAAAACGAACGGCGAGGGTCCAAAAGATGCTTCACGCGCAAGTCTCTAGATCCATACATTCCTTTACGCCCGCATGACCTGATCTCAGTATACGCCACTCCGCTCAATGGCGTCACTACCCGCCACGAACCTGCCGCCAGCAGCCCACGTCGAATCACGTACGCCTCTGCCATCACGGCCACAGCCGGCTAATCGTACAGGCGCGACAGCACCAGATGCAGCTCTGCGCTCCTCAACAGAGTCCTCTAGGGAGCAGTCCCGATCGGTGGACGACGTCGAGGCCGAGGCCGAGGCCGAGGGCGAAGACGGCGGCCACAGCTCCGAATCGGAATGGGAGTACGAGTATTCCACGACGGAGACCGAGGTGGGTATTTATCACATTGCTTGGTGTCCATTGCGCCCCGGATCAACTAATTATTGATAACAAAACAACAGACATACTATTTGACCGTCGACCTGTCCATACCCGACTTCGCCCACGTCAAAGATGACGCCATTATCCACAACACGCGTGGGGGCTACAAGAGCTGGTTCAATCCGATGCTGGAGAAGCCAGACATCACCGGGGTGTTTGACAACGACGACGATGACGACGATGCGGCGCGGCGCCGGGGCCGAAAGGACCAAGCTGGCACGACGGTCCCGAACGGAGGGCGCTCCCCTGCAGCAAAGGAGGGAGGAGGCAGTCTGCGGCCAAGCAGCAGAGGGAAAAAATGGGAGGATCGCGAAGAGCAACAGATACAGATCATGGATCTGCACACGGAGCGACCGCTCATCGCCCACAGGGGCATGGTATTCACGGGGACATGGGCGAACAACATCGGCACCGAGCTGATCTTCACGGAGCCGCTCGACAAAGAACAGGAGGAGCAGGACGACGACGACGAAGACGAGGGCGGGCTAGAAGATGGCGGCAGCGGAGCCCCACACCGCGACGAACATGCTGGGCGACCGGGAAGCAGCAGCAGCAGCAGTACAGCATCGGGTCCTAGGCCTGGCGCAAAGAACAGGCGAGATGGAACCGGCACGAGCAACAAGCCCCTGCCCTACATCACAGCCCTCCCCGGCGCGACGCTCCTGGCCGCGTCGTCGGCGCGCCTGCAGTGCCGGCCGACGACGCTGACGGCGCGCTCGGCCCCACGGCGCCGGCACGAGGCGCACCGGGCGGCGCGGGCGGCCAACGGGTTCGCGATCCAGGTGGCCGACGACCGCACGGGCCAGCGGCGGCCCCAGGCGCGGTTCCTGGAGCGGTTGGCGGCGCTCAAGCGGGCGCGCGGCGAGGCCGACGAGGTCACGGTGGCCACGGTCGAGAACCCGGACGACTTTGTCGAGGACGACTCGGACGAGGACTTTGAGCGCGAGAAGAAGGCGCGCAAGCGCGGCTACGAGGACGGCCGCAAGCTGCGCCGCGCGCGACTGCAGCGCATCAACGACGGCGTCAACCCGCGCCGCAGGCGCCGGCGTCTGGACGACAGACGAGGCAGCAGGAGGGACGCGGAGGAGGAGGAGGATGGAGCCGATGGGGGTGGGGATGTGGATGGGGATGAAGCGTCGTATGTCGGGCTGGACGGCCGCTGGTGGTTTGGCGATATTGACCCAGACTTTCTCGAGCCGCCGTCGCCTGGTGCCATGGCAGATGGGGACGACCGGGCTGCGGGGGTTGAAGGTGCTGTGGCATCGAGTCCTAGGAAACGACGGAGATTAAAGGCCCTAAGGGCTGATGGTCCAGATGGGGCACGAATAGCAGAGGGAAGCCGCAGTGCTCAGTAGACACAATTATTTGGAGAGGCTCGCTGCCCAGAAATGATACCCAGGGGTCAACTGTTCATATAGATCGCGATGTCCGTCGCCTCCAAATGCCCATATCGTTGCGTTCTCATCGTAAAGCCGCTGTATACAGTGCATCATCGCGAAACACCTTGTATCCTTGCCCATGCAATCAAGATAGTGCCCGCCCTTTTGTCTGCCCGTCGAGGAAAAGAAAATGAAAAGGAGAAACCCTGGGAAACGCCGTACTCCGCCTCCTGCCATCATAATAACACCGCCTGACAAAACCCCGTTAAGGGGCCAAGGACAGAAACAAGACCCAAATCAAGCAAAATGTATTCCCTCGGCGTTAAAGGCGGCCAGCAGGCGCAAAAAGTCGTTCTGGTCGCACTTGTTCGCGCGCTGCTCCGCCAGCCCCGTGTCGTTGAGCACCTTTTCCAGCTTCGACCGGACCAGCTCGCCGACCTTTGTCTTTTTCCTGCGGCTGGGCGTCTTTGCGGCGGCGGTCGCCGACGACGACGGCCGGTCGTCCTTGAAGAACTCGGGCATGGCCTCGTCGTCGTCGTCTTCGTCCACGTCCATTGTGCCATCGTCGCAGCCCTCCTCGTCCTCCTCCTCGACCTCCTCGACTGCGCTCTCGTCGACCGAGATGCCGTTCATGGTGCACCAGACCTTGTAGTTGCGCTCGGCCATGGCCAGGACCTCCTTGACGCCGAGGAAGGAGGCGTGCAGGGTCTTGTTCTTGCGGTTGAAGCAGACTCGCAGCATGCCGTCCCACTCGTCCCACGACACCTGGGGCCGCTCGCGGCCCGTCTTGGGCTCGATGCGCACGACCGACGACTCGACCTGGGGCGGGGGCTTGAAGTTGCCCTTGCCGACCTTCATGATGTGGGTGACTTTGGAAAAGAGCTGGACGTTGACGGACTGCGGCAGGAATTTTACGTAAGTTAGCGGCTTGTCTTTTCTGCCTGGGAGCTGGTGTCGGCGATGGGAGACATAAGAGTAGGGAGAAAGAAAAAAAAACGCACCAGCCGCGAATAAAGTGCATCGCCCGGCTGCGCCGTCAACCGCGACGCAAACTCGCGCTGGAACATGAGCACGGCGCAGCGGGGCGGGTTGGGCAGGGCCAGGATCTTGAAGACGAGCGGGCTCGAGATCTGGTAGGGGGTGTTGCTGATGAGCACGTCGAAGGGCGGCAGCTCGGCCTTGATGACGTCGCCCAACACCACCTCGAGCTTGCGCTGCTGCTCGGGCCGGCCCTGCACGCGCTTGGTCAGCTCGGCGCCCATGCGCGGGTCCAGCTCGACCGCCACCAGCCGCGCCGCCCGCTCGAGGATCTTGACCGACAGGTTGCCCGTGCCCGGGCCGACCTCGAGCACCGTGTCGGTCGGCCGCAGGAATGCCTTCTTGACGATCTCCTCGGCGATGCCCGGGTTCTTGAGTATGTGCTGCCCGTAGTCCTTTTTGAACTTGAACACGTTGTTCTTGGCCGGTGCGCTGCCGCCGCCGCCGGGCTTGGCGTGTCGGTCGTAGGGCGACGACGAGGCGGCGCCGGCCCGCCGCGGTGTTTTGGCCTTGCCCATGTCCGCGGTCGGTGGCGGCTCGAAGGGCTCGAAGGGAGCTGTCGCGCGTCGTCGGTGGAAGAGGGAGGAGTTGGTCTGGGAGGCGGTTATTATCGGCGCATCTCTGGTGATTCGATCGGGGCGTCGCTGTAAAGCTCACGGAAGGGGCCGTCTTGCCTTGAATTTTTTTATTTTCTTTTCTTTGTCGGGAGCTTTTTTTTTTGTCGCTACTGATTCATACCCCACACCATCCTTCAATCCCCCGCAGTGTTTTCTGGCTGCACACCCCTGTCCCACAAATACCGAACCCTAACCCCGCACCTCCAAACCTAGCATCAACGCGGTAACGAGTGCGCTCGAAAACCACGGGTAGTCAAAAGGTATCAAACGTGTAAATAGAAAAGAAAGAGATGAAATTAGCTGGGTAGGTAGTTATAGTCGTCATCGGTGGGCTGTACTTCTGTTATTCTCGGCCTCTTCCTCACGTCTTGGAGTTCATAGCCTCCTCGTAACTCGGCGGAGGCTCCTCATATTCGCCAGGCTGCCCAAGCGGTCCTCCCTGTGAGTGCCCGGCGGAGCCGGCCGCCTGGCTTGGCATCGTCGGCACCCGAGGTGGTAATGCCGGCGGGACTCCAGGCGCTGCAGCAGGTCTCTGGGCGGCCGCGGCGGCGCTGCTGCTGCCCTCGCCGGCCGTCACCCCCGACGTGGCCGCCGCCGCCGCCGCCTGCGCGGAGGCCTTACTCTCCGGCGAGGCGAGGCCCGAGTAGACGTCGATGGAGCTGAAGACAAGCGGTAGCAGTATGGTCTGCGGCTGGACGCCCCTCGGCAGCGTCGCGCGCAGGCCCCAGCTCAGGCCGACCTTGATCTCGAGCCTGAAGGTGCGGCTCAGGTTGCAGGTCGTGAACGTCGGCGTCATGCCCGCCTGGCCCAGCGCCCCGGGGACGCGGCAGTCGGCGCCGCCCCACAGCGACGACGCGGGCAGGACGAGCTCGTCGTTGACAGGGGCCTCGGGCGTTACGACAGGCACGGACAGGTCCGGGCGCGACACCACGACCCAGCGGTTGGTCTCGACGTTCGTCAGGTCCTGGCACCGCACCGTCGTCGACGCCACCAGCTCGACGTGCAGGCTCGTCAGGAAGACGGGCTCGAGGCTGGGCGCCAGCTTGCGCGCGATCATGCGCAGCGGGAGCGGCTTGCCCATCGTCAGGATGCTCGGGTAAGGCAGCCGTGCGGACACTTCCACGGCGGGTGGCAGGCCGCGCTGCAGCGGCTGGTCGGTACCCGGGGTACCAGCGGCGCCGTTGCTGTTGCAATTGGCGGTGGTGTCATTGCTGTTGCTGTTGTCGTTCGCATTATTGCTCCCTCCCTCGCCCGCCGCGTTAGCGACGGAGGAGGAGCTGTGGCTAAAGAAGGGATTATTCGACTTGCTGCTCGAGGAGAAGAAGCTCTTCTTCTTGCCCCCGTTCTCGGTAGCAGCAGCCGAGCCCGGCGAGCGCGGGCGAAAGGTAAAAGGCCTGCGGGCGTAGGCCTCCTGGCCCGTCGGGATGACCCTGGGCGGCTCGAGCGGCAGCAGGCGGAAGTTGAGCTGATAGCGCCAGTTCTCCTTGAGCAGACCGGGCCGCTGGACCGTCACCTTGACGTAGTAGCCGACCTCGGCCTGGTGGGGCAGGCCCGTGAAGGTCGGGGGCAGCTGCTTGGTGACGTGCGAGTAGAGCAGCTGGCGGCTGCCGTCCATGACGCGGATGCCGCCGAGGCCGAAGAGGCCGCCAGCGCCGTCGCCGAAGCCGCCGGCACCGCCGAGCCCGCCCAGCTGGGCCATCGAGTGCGGGTCGCCGCAGCCGTTCTCCATGGGAATCTTGAACCGGAACTGGAAGGTGTGCTGGCCCGGGTTGAGCCACACGGGCACGGCGTGCGGCGCCACGTCGGGGCCCGGGAAGACCTGCTGCACGCGGTAGAGCACCTTGTGGTTCTCGTGTACGATGCTCCCCGGGGCGCCGGGCGGGCCGTAGCTGCGGCGGCCGGGCCGCACGCGCGGGTTGTGCGGATACGCGCCCGGCGGCAGGCTGGGGTCCGTGGCCGGCACGCCCAGCGCCGTGCGGCTCTCGCCCTCCAGCTTGACGACCACGGCGCCAATCTGCTCGGTGCGGCTGAGGGTGAGCACCACGCGCCCCGACACCACGTCGAGGTTGGTGTACTGTTCTGGCGGGCCATTGTCCAGCACGATGCGGATGGACATGGTGGGTTGGGTGTGCGCGGCTGGGTTCTGCGACGGGCTTGGGCTGGGCGCAAGAGCCGCCGCTTCCAGCGACGGCGAGCGGGGGGGACAGCAGCTATCAGCCGGCTCCGAGCTACACCTAAGCCAGGCTGTAGTTGTAGGTGTGGTTGCTGTCAGCCCTCTTGCGTGACCGTGTGGAGAGTGGATATCACACTCAGTCGACAACGCTTAGGCTTCCAATCTTTCTGCTTGTGAAGGTGGTGTTGCCTGATCGAAGCTTCGGTCGCCCCTGACGCAATGGTGGGGTCGCCTGCCTTGGCGTGGAGGATGTTTGGGCCAGCACCAGCGCGGGAGCGACTTGCTAGAAATAAAAAATAAAAAAGAACGGCAAGGACGAGCTCGTTTCCCACGGAACCTGCCTGGTGGTAGACGCGCGGAAGCGGTGCTTATTTCGGCCGCAGAACACGCGTGTTGCTTATTCCGCGGACTCCAGGAAGAGGCGGACTGGTGGACGCACTCTGGCCGAGGGCACCGTGTGGCAGCGCCGTGGTGGGCGTGCGTAATTTTCGCCCTGCTTCGCCTCCTTTCGCACTTTGGCTGTGCTGGCGGTCGCTACTCACTCCACTCCTCGAAAGGGAAATATGAAATCGTTAGGTGGATGTCAATGCCCGACCACAGGGACAAAATATGTATGTAGGCCATGTTATGTTTCCATCCAGCAGGATCACAAAAAAAAAAAAAAAAAAAAACGATGCGGGATAAATCTACAGGACAGGAGGATAAAAAAAAACATCAGCAATGAAAAAAAAATAATAACAATAAGAAAAACTCACGGCTTCTATTCGAAGCTGCAAATTCGTAACCGCACATTGTCGTGCACCGTCTGTGCCTGTAGCATGGACGGGGAAGCTCCATCTGGGCGGCACCAGGTCGAAACGCCAGGCCAATCACTGCTATTTTTAGTGCTGACCTCCGTTGGCTCCCTCCCGCATGCATCGCAATCCAAACACATAGACGCCGCGTCGTGACGAGACACGGCAACCCGCTCGGGAAAATTAAACGGTAGGTCCCCTTAATCATTAAACAGCCATCGGGGTGCATGGCCTCCGCCTCATGAAATGCGAGAGCTGGTCGCTTTCCCAAACCGTCCCGGGTTCATCTATCATGGCAGTCCAAGGAGATGCAAATACGGGATTTAGAATTTTATGGCTAAGGCGGCATCGCCCTGCCTGTAAATTTTAGATTTCGTGGTCTCGTGGTCTCGTGACTGTCCGTTCGCCGCCGCGCCCGTCCCTTGCTCTCTATGTATCTTGCACAACGCCCAAAACCAAAGACCATGCCTCCGATAAAACAAGAGAAAGGGGGTATATGTGCGAGACGGTCCCGATAACCGTCCAGGGAGCGGCGTGCCCTGTGCCAACCGTGTAGCTCATAAAACCATGACTCCTTGCCATCTCTCGCATCCATTCGCGATCTCCTCGAAGGTCAAAGCGAGCAGGCCGAAAGAAGAGAGGAAAAAAAAATCAACGCTGCAAGAAAATACGCAAATTGAAGTGAGTCCAAGCCACAGACAAAAAAGACGGTAAAGTAAAGGACCCCAGATTCCATGACATGATTACAATGGGAATAATAGTTCCAAAAGAGAGGGAAACCATCCATGCTTCCCTTGTGGCGCCTTTTCCTGCCAGAAGTAGCCGTGAGCCCCGTCGCGACATGACCAAAGGTATATGCCTAGCCGCTGAACGCCGAGCATTTCCCAGAAAGAGCAGAAAAAGTGAGTGTGGATGTTGTGGCTGAAGGGTGGGTAGTGGTTGTCGTGGAGCTGGTGAGAGCGAAGAAGAATGAGAGCGCCGGTCCCCTCAGGTGAGGTCAATGATTTCGGGAAGCCCATGGAGAGCACGGACATCCGGATAGATGCTGTCGGTCGAGGTCGCACTGCCTGATCTGCTCCTGCTCCTGCTCCGCCGCCCCGGCACCGCCTTGCCTTTGCCGTCGTCGTCGCTGCCCCAGTCGTCCATGACGTCGACGGTCTCGCCCCGGCCCGGGACCGGCTTCCAGGACCCGTCTGCTGAGACGCGGACGCTTCGCGCATCAAGCCGGCCTGTGGACTCAAGTTTCCGGCGCACCTCGAGCAAGAACCCGTCCACCACCAGGCTGCATGGACGAGCGTCCCCAAAACAGCTCTTGATTGGGCACCGCCACTTGTCCGCCACCGTCGGTTCGGACATTTGCCGGCGGCACGACGGCCCGCACCCATCTTCCTGATGCGAGGTGCAAGTCTTGCGCTCGCGCGTTTCGAGCCAGAGCTTCAAGTCGAAGCATTCCAGGTGGGTGCACTGGGCGCCTCGGACGGGCGTCTCGAAAATTGTGGCCGAGAACGGATCCGCGAGATCGATGGGCAGCTCATTGGTCACTACCACGATGCCGTCGTCGTCGTCGTCGTCGTCATTATTGTTCACGCCAATTCGCTTCTGAATCACCTCCAAGGTCTTCTCTGGGGCGAGGACTTGGTCGTTTCGGATCTGGTTCCAAAGAGACGAGTGGCTCTTCGTCACAATTGTCTCGACCGCCACTGCAAAGTACTCCAGGGGCGTCTGGTGCATCGCTAGCGCAATCTCGACTCGGTTCTTCCCGCCGACAAGATGGGATGTCAGCTCAGCGGGAAGATCCTTGCCGTAGTGTGACTTGCGTTTCGGGGTCAATCCCGTCGTTCCGTTCAACATCATGAAGATGTGTGCCGGCCACGAGCTCTCGAGAGTAACCCACTTCGACAAGGACAAATCCGTCGTGGGGCCGCCAATTTTGCAGCATCGTAGTCGCATACGCAACGTGCCGTCCTCGTATTCGTAGACTGGGAGCTGCGGCTCGACTCCTTGCCGCCGGGCGGGCTTGGAAAGGCGCGATAGCGTCTCTTCATCCACCTCCAAGTCAAGTGTGGTGATGCCGTAGCTGGAGCTGACCATGACCACAGGGGCGACAGCGAATCCGCTGACGAACTGGTAGTGGCGCTCTGGCGACCCCCGCATGTGGTCAAGAACCCGATTCCTCCTCACGGGGCTCCGCAAGTGGATCTGGTGCATCGCCATGCGCAAGGAGCTCTCCTGGTACTGGTCGTGGGGATACTCTTGCCTTGGGATAACCTCTCCCGGGGACGGAAGCAAGCGTGTATTGCCCGCATGTAACATAGCCAAGGGGGAGCCTACGGGAGCAGGCGGCGGGTGGCGAGCCTGATAGGCGCGATTACGCACGTCACCACTGATGGGCAGAGAGTTCGTCCCGGCGGGCATCGTTGGAGGTGCGGGGCCGCTATAGAGCTGGCTGGGGTAGGCAACCTGCGCGTTTGAGGGGATCATGGGGATGGGGTGTCCTCCGGGTATCAGGGGCAGCGACTGCCGGTGATGGTCCTGTATCAGCTGTTGGTGAGGCGGGGCTCGCAATGGTGTTTGCGGAGGATATGGGCTGTAGGTTAGCGGCGAAGCCTGGGCAGCAAAGCCCGGTGGTTGAGGGAACGGTTGGCTAGTTGGGAGGGTTTGCGGTGCTGGCGCAGAAGCCTGCTGTTGGCCCATCGTTTGTGGCAGCCTCTGCGCATGTGTAGCGTAACCGGGGCTCCCCGAGTTCTCGGCGACTGGGCCCGTTGCTGCCACCTGTCTGTTCTGCTGCCAGTGCATTTGCCCGGGATACGCTGTTGGCTGGGTCGGCGGCGGCGGCTGCGGCTGCTGGCGCGGTGTGCCGAATGGTACCTGGGGTTGAGAGAACTGGGGCAAGCTGACGGCCGGAGGCGTCGGCCAAGGAGTCCCAGATATCGGGCTACTCTGGCAGGGAACAGGGCAGTTCACGGGAGTCGCGGGGATCACAGTCGTCAAGTAAGCCCGGTACTGGTCGACTATGCCCTGACTCCTGCCTTCAAAGTACTCGCAGCTGTAGGCTCGGCCGTTCCCTGCTTGGAGGTCGGCTGCAACCAGGGCTGTCTGCTGGTCCTGGGCGAACACGGCATCCATCGCCTCGCCTACTCCCCGGTCGTCTAGGATGCCGAGGCTTCTCCTGTGCGCGGTGAACAGGAGCTTCTGCATGACGACGGATCGGCACCCCAGAAGACATATCATCTCGCTGGCCAGTATGGGGCGCCGTCGCGAGAAAGCCAAACAAACCAAGTGCTCCCAGTTCCTGGCCATGTTATCGATGAATATGAACCACGAGTCTGTGATGGCCGCCTCCAGCGGTCCGGGGACCGTGATGAAATATTTGAGATTCTCGGCCGCGAGGGTCAAATTGTCCTTAAGAATCCTCTGCAGGATTCCGAAAGTTTTGTCGATGAACGGCCGTGGTATGTCGAGCTTGTCGAAGAGGGGTGCCAGCTCGGCTCGCGACCAGGCGCAGTACGTTTGGTGGATGTGGAGGAAGGCTACATCGCCTCTATCAATCGCGTCCGACACCAGCATCATCCTCGAACGGTCGAGGCCTTGGGGCATGCTCCGCGCTTTTGCCATGAGGCGCATTTTCTGGGCGTCCGAACTCCCACCGGTACTCTGGGTCAGCCTGCGAAAACCAGCTCGTTTGTCAGCAGGCAAAGGGGTTCAGTTCACAGGCCGAGTGCGTATGCGTCGTCGAACGCGCGTGGAGCGGGAGGAAGCTGTCGACTGACCGCACACGCCGTCTCTTGGGCAGGTTGCCGGTCTGCGCCTGAGGAGATTGACCCGGTGTCCTCGGCGCTAAAGACGCGATAGGTGCCGGAGTGCTGCTCGAGGCTCTGTCCGGCAACATGGATGGGTGAGGCGGCAGCGGAATCGCAGAATCGGCGGAGGCGGGAGACGTTCCGGGCGCGTTGACGGCAACTGGCGGGCCCTGGGGCCCCGAGGTACCGAAGGCGGGCATGGGCGCTGGCCTTGGTTGGCCGCCATGTCCGATGTTCTGAGCCCGGCCGTCGAGAGTGGCGAAGCCGGCCGAGGTGGGTGTCCTAGCCTCGGTCAGCGGTGTACTACGGCGGTTGTCCGGAGCCGCGCCGGAGATTTCCATGCTCTGTTGCGGCGCCTCGTCTGGGGGAGGGTTCTGGTTGGCGCCGTCCGTGGGGCTCGGTTCGTCGCTAGGTGCCGGGGACGGAAGAACATCGGTACTGGGTGCATGGTCAGCGAAATACAGCGTGAGTACAGGGCCAGTCCACAATACAATAGGCGCGCCATGGTTCCATGGTTGTGATCGCAACAGTCCATGGGCGTAAGTCGCGGTCGCGAACGCGTTCCAGGGTGTTTCAAAGGTGGGGCATCAGGGACAAAGTCGCAGAGAGAAGCCGAAAACACAAAAAAAAAAAAAAAAAAAAAAAAAAAAAAAAAAAAAAAATTACCTGATTGACTGGGGCTGCGGGACGCTGTCTGTGGGAGGCAGCAACGGTGGGGGCAGACCGGGTTGTGTCGCTTGATCGAACGTTCGTTTATTGCGAGGAGATGGGGCAACAGAAGGCCAAGTTCTTATCCATGCCGGTCGGGGTTTCCTCTCCAGGGCTTCAAGATATTGGTTGGCGGCGGCAACATCGGCCGGCTGGGTCGGCCGCGGCATGTTAAAGCGAGGGCGCGCCGAGCGAGTTTCGAGCGCGTGTTTGACGCCGAGACTGGACGGCCAGCGGGAGCGGCGATGCAGTCAGCGGCTGACTGCGTAGACTGGACGTTTGGGGCCGGCGGTCGCTTGTGAGACAAACACGACAACACGTGCAAGCTCGGTCTCGCGGGGCGGGGCGTACCATGGACACCAGTGCTGGTGTTTCTCTGGGAATTCTCTTTGCTGCGCGTCCTGGAAGCAACCAGAGCAGCCCGAACAACAATGGGCGCGGTCGGTGGTGTGGATGCGAGAAATCCGCGGTCGTGGGCGGCCTGTTCTATGTGAATCAACCTAGGTGTTGCAGCATCGATCGCTGCCCAAGACCATCTCCAAATGAGCGGGAAGTGGTGGCGGTGGGCGGTTTCAATCGGTCGGGCTAAGAAGCTCGCTAGTCTATTTCTGGCAACAGCATAGATGATCGGAGGCACCCTTGGCTGTGATTTGCGATTTACAGCCAATGACGTCGACGGCATACTGGCACGTCTCCATCGTTCCTTCCCCTCCCGATTTGATGGAGCGAGGTGAATATCGGTTTTCTGCGGGCAGCTGTGAGGTGGCATCCAAATCCCTGCCGCCACGAAAGAGCATTGGATCTGGCGGCCCGTCTTTTCCGACACCGGTCCTCGTGCTCTTTCCTGTGCGACCATCATCATGCGCTCGTTCACTTTTTGGACCAAGGCATAGCAGGATTCCTTTGCATTCACCGTTACACATGTGGGTTTGTGTTCCCTCCTTTTTTTTCTTTTTTTTTTTTTTTTCGGATACCTGGTATGGGACGAGCACAATCAGGTCGGTGCCCACAACAACATTTTGGCCACATCGTTTTCTATTATCGCTGGATACATTGTTTGCCCAGTTTTTACTTTGAAAATTCCTGCTTTCTTCCATCGTGTTCCATCCGTGTTCTGCCTGCTTGGAGACATCAAGCCGAGGCCTGCTTGCCGTCTGCTCACCTGTGCGGAGATGCGGGCGCCGTTCCACAGCAAGACAGCTCAGCCACAAACGTTCCCTTGCATTAGCGGCTGTGAATATGGCTTCCTCCTGGGTGGGCACCACGTGACTGAGGCACATGATCCTAATAAGGCCACCACGTCCCGTGTCGACACAACAACGTCAAAGGTGGCGTGGGTGGTTGGTGAATCCTAGAAACGAACCACCAACAGTCGGGGTTGTGGGACGTGGCGCAGCAGCCTCGATGCCTTGGTCCGCCCAAACCACCAACAGCTCCTGACCCACCTACCTACAGGCACCTACGTGGCACATACCCGAATGCCATCGCAAATCTGGACATCAACAGGTCCCACCACCGCCTGAGCGCGCCTGCCATGGCCACGTCGTCCGCAGGCTCGCGAGGATCTATGGGTCGAGACCATAACCGACGGAGCAAAACAGAGGGTGGTGGGAGGGAAAAGCGGGGACCCGATACGCAAGGTCGCTGGAGCGCCGAGAGCGCCGAGCCATTAGACGTCGCATGTGGTCACGTCGCCGTCGTCGGCGCGACGCCCGGAGTGCAACGTGCAAGCGCAGCTGCCAATTCGGGATACCAGGGCAGCAGCACAGACGGCGCAACCAAGGTGGATGCTCGCCTAGGCTAGGTTCGGCTGAGGACTGCCGAATGCTTATCGAAGGCTTGTCCACGAGCCGCACGGCCGCCCTGGTCCTCGGTCCCCAGTCATGCGTGAGAGGACCCCGAAAGCTCTAATGCTACATATAGCTTTGCACACATACATATTGCTCGGGAACTCTATTCATATTAATACCCCGCTCGCCCCGTTCCAAATGCCCTGGCCCGTGGAGACCCCATATCCACGCCAGAAGAACCACCAACGACAGCTCCAATGGCCCGCAATCTTCCCCAGGCAACGCGCGAGCCTCCTCTTCTCTCAAGGGTCCGAGTGCCCCCTTTTTATGTGAGGTTATCTGCACCCTTACCTTGCATTGAAGCAGCACTCCCTCTGTGGGACGCACACGCTCGAGGTCCCGTGACGTCCCACCGCGCCCCATCGCCCGACCAAAAGGGGCTCTGGCGCGGAAGAAGAGTCAAAGGGGTCTGCATGACATGTGCTCGCGCCCGCCCCGGGTCTGTTCGCCATGAAACAAAAAAGGCCCGATGCTGTGGCCGTCAGCACCCTATCGGCAAACCGGGAGCACCCGGCATCTCATGGTGGTTAACTGGCCAATTAAGGAGATGGGGGATCTCCCCATTGCCTGCCGACGCAACCGGCTATATCTCTGCGGGGGAGGCATACCACGACTCATATGGCCTAGTCTCCAGAAATGCTCAATTTCGACCCAGATAGGAAGGAGGTGGTGTTTCGACCATTCATGTTCGTTATCTTACCCCATATCCAGCACCACGAGGGTTCCTTGCTGGACCCTTAATCGCAATATACTGTGATGGCGTGCGCGGAGGGCGAGCAGGGAAGGAGCATGGAGACTGCAGATACGGAAAGAAAGTTGAAGGGAGCCATTTCCACTCGAGGGGTCACGGTGTCAACCCATCCGCCTTGTCCCGCAAACCTTATATATGTCCTCGATGCGCTCACCGGTGGCGAGCACGTTTTCTCGTCTGCCCCTCCTTTCCTCACCACCAGCGCCGCCCAACACCCCGCCGATCCCCGCCGACCGGAGTGTGTAGACACTGTCTGTTATACACAGACGCAATACCCTGGCTGCTAGAAAGCAATCACATAATGTCGGCGCCGATGGAGGCCCAGAAAGTCACGGCAGCGGCTCCCCCGGCTGGGGCTACTCCCACCGGGGGAGTCCTTGGGGAGAAGACGGGTCTGGCTCAGTCGGTAAGACGCAAAACACCAAAGCCAGCCAGTCTCGTTACTCGTGTACCTGTGCCCCTGGGTGCTGACAGCGCTTCACAGGCCTCCTCCGACGCGTCGGTGGACGATATACCCGTCCACCATCGCGTGGATGAGTATGTAGCTGAACTCCGCCCTTATTTGCGCTGTTAGCAGTCCTGTCCGAGTTTGTCAACCAACTGATACTGTGCCTCTGTCCTTCAGTGCCCTGCAGGCGACGGAGGATGACCTCGTCGAGGCCAAGGCCATTGCGGCCGGGATGTCTCTGGAAGAGGTTCATTCTGTAAGCCGATATCCCTTGGCCGGCCCATATGTCATGCCGTGTGTCCTGTATACACGTTGACTGACCCAGAGCACCCTGCTGTAGATTATGAAGGATGTTATGAAGATTCACAATGACGACCCGAACTTCCCTTTTTCTGTTATCGAGCGCATTCGGGAGTTCATCTGTATGGAAGCCTGCCGTTGCGCTCTACCCCTCCGCTGGGGCCTTCCTACCTAAGGGCGGAGTCCGCCAAGCTGCGTACGCGTTACTGACGTGTCGTCTTCAAGCTAATGATGATGTCTTGACGAACCCGGAGAAGCACGCGGAGCTCATTGCTGAGATGAAGCTCGAGGCCGCCCTCATTACCAACAACAGTCCTTACGCCGAGGTAGGCACATAACCCATCCAGCCCGGGGAAACAACGACATGCATGGCGTGCGGTACTTATCCTGTCAAAACCACACATCTTCCCCTCAACAGGTGCGAGCTGTTGTCGACAACCACGACGACCCAGATATTGCCGTGTCCACGGTCCGGGCCTGGGTCATCGGCCTTCTGTTCTCCATGTTGTTGGCCTTCATCAACCAGCTCTTCTCCATCCGGCAGCCCAGCATCACCGTCCTGGCCAACGTGGCGCAGCTGCTGTCCTACCCCCTGGGCAAGCTGTGGGAGAAGGTGATGCCGGACTGGGGCGTCACGCTCTTCGGGTCGCGGGTCAGCCTGAACCCGGGGCCGTTCAACAAGAAGGAGCACATGCTCATCACGATCATGGCGAATGTGGCATACCAAACCCCATACACAAACAACATCATCTGGAGTCAATATCTCCGTGGGTTTTGTTTCCTCTCTGTTCCTGCCGCCGCGGCGCCGGCTGTGGCTGACTTACTTCTTCTTGTTTCCACAGCCACCTTCTTCAACCAGCCGTACGCCGGCCGGTTCTCGTACCAGATCCTGATCGCGCTGTCCACCAACTTCATCGGCTACGGGCTGGCGGGGCTCACGCGGCGGTTCCTCGTCTACCCGTCCTTTTGCGTGTGGCCGGCGTCCCTGGTGACCATCGCGCTGAACACGGCGTTCCACGACACCAGCAACGCCAAGGTCGACGGCCCGTTCCGCAGGTCCTTCAGCATCTCGCGGTACCGCTTCTTCCTGCTGGCGTTTGGCGGCATGTTTGTCTACTTCTGGTTCCCGCAGTACATCTTCCCGGCGCTCTCCGTCTTCAGCTGGATGTCGTGGATCGCGCCGACCAACGCCAACCTCAACGCCGTGGTCGGGTTCAACAACGGCGTCGGGCTCAACCCGCTGTCGACGTTCGACTGGAACACGCTCCTGTTCGACAACACGGACCCGCTGATGATACCCTTCTTTTCGACCGTCAACAAGGTAGCGGGCATGTTCGTGTCCGCCATGGTGATCCTGGGCGTCTGGCAGACCAACATGTGGTACACGGCGTCGCTGCCCATCAACTCGAACCGCATCTTCGACAACACGGGCGGCCTGTACAACGTGTCGCGGGCCATCGACAGCCGCGGCATTTTCGACAAGGCCAAATACGAGGCCTACTCGATGGCGTTCCTGTCGGCCGGCAACATCTGCATCTACCTGTTCTTCTTCGCCATCTACCCGGCCACGCTCGTCTACATTGCGCTGTACCACCGGTACGAGGTCAAGATGGGCTTCAGGAGCCTGTGGCAGTCGTTCAGGCGCAGCAACAAGAACAACAGCAACGGCGAGGAGGGCCAGGGCCAGTACCAGGACGTGCACAACCGGCTGATGGGCAGGTACGAGGAAGCGCCCGAGTGGTGGTACCTGTGCGTGCTGGTGGCGTCGATCGCCTTCGGCGTCGGCGGCATCCAGGGGTACGAGACCTTCACGACGCCGGCCGTCATCGTGTACGGCCTCGTGCTCTGCCTCGTCTTCGTCGTGCCCGTGGGCATCGTCAAGGCCATGACGGGCATCGAGGTGACGCTCAACGTGCTGGCCGAGTTCATCGGCGGGTCGTGGGTCGAGGGCAACGCGCTGGCCATGAACTTCTTCAAGTCGTACGGCTACGTGACGTGCGCCCACGCCGTCCACTTCGCAAACGACCTCAAGCTCGCCCACTACGTCAAGATTCCGCCGCGCGTCACCTTCCTGGGCCAGATGATCGCCACGCTCGTGTCGACGTTTGTGTGCACCGGCGTGCTCAACTTCCAGATGAACCAGATCCCCGGCGTCTGCACCCCGGACGCCCCCAACCGCTTCACGTGCCCGGGCATCAACACCTTTTTCACCGCCTCGGTGCTGTGGGGTACCATTGGCCCGAAGAAGGTGTTTGGCAGTAAGTCTTTTTTATCCTTTTTTATTCTCTCTCTTGCTCTCTCCCCTTCGATTTGCGAGCACTAACGCCCCAATCCAGTCAACGGACAGTACACGGGCGCCCTCATCGGCTTCCCCATCGGCTTGGTGCTGCCCGTCGTCTTCTGGTACGTGCAGCGCCGGTTCCGCGGGTCGCAGTGGCTGCGGCAGGTGCACCCGGTGGCGATCCTGTACGGCGCGCTCAGCATGACGCCGTACAACCTCAGCTACGCGCTGCCGTCGGTGCCCATCGCGTTCGCGTCGTGGATCTGGATCAAGCGGCGGTACCTGGCCCTGTGGTCAAAGTTCAACTTCATCCTGTCGGCCGCCTTCTCGTCCGCCATCGCCATCGCCGCCATCGTCATCTTCTTCGCGCTGCAGTGGAACGACATCGAGATGCCCAAGTGGTGGGGCGTCACCGTCGTCTCGCAGGGCTGCGAGGCAAAGGCGTGCGTGCTCAAGCCTGTGGGCCCGGGCGAGACGTTTGGGCCCCCAGCCGGCTCGTGGCACTAGAGGTGCTGGCGTCGTCACTCGCTTTACTCACTTGTGGTTCAAGTTTCCTTTTTTTTTTCTTGCTGGGTTTTCCGGGCCTTGTGATCACCGATGGATCCTGCTGTCTGCCGGGCCGACTGCCGGTTCCTGGGCCACGGTTGGATATGTGATCAGGGGCTTTAGAGGCGTCATCAGATGATTGCTGTCTCATCACTCTTTGATACAGTACCTAGATACCACCATGTGCGATATTTTCTTGGATAGAACCGCGTCAACCTATGTACCAACTGGTCGCGGATAATCTATTACCCTTCGTTCATCATGTATACGCCGCAGCGACCTTCCATGTTCTCGGTGACGGAATCAGGGCGGCAGCGGTGAAGGACGGGCTCGCCCCATGCTGGCGCTGACTCAAGATGTCCAAGGATCCCTGCCCACAGACCCAGAGGTTGTCGTCGCGGCTGAATCATGCCAAGGTTGCATTTTTGGGGCGGGCAGGATGCAAAGTCGATCACTGATTTTGCACGAGCTCAGTTCGGGTTCTTTTTTTTCTTGTGGGTGCCCGGTGGCAACCGCCCTGGAGCGACCAAAGTTCCGTCTGTCTTGGCACGGATTCAACGCGGACGCGACTCGAGCCTGCGGGTTCCTGAACCGCCGAAAACAACGGGGATGGTCTTCCGATGGCGTGTGGTAATGCAGCCCCTCGAGTGGCGTGCGCGTTTGGTGCTGTCAAATTGATATGTTGCGATTGGACCGTCAGCACTCAAAGTCAACGTGACGTGTGTCCTGTGCTGTTGGCCAAGGTGAAGGAGCAGCCTCGAGTGTGCCATTGTTCAGTAAGAGCCCAGAAGAGTTTCTTTTGAATTGGCCTTTTTTGGCTCCATATTGGTCACCTTTTCTTTTCGCACCTGACGTCGTCATCGCTCCGCCCATCCCGCCTCTCTGCCTCGGCAGCGAATTCTAGCCCCAATTTTTTTCTTATTTTTTTTTTCTTCTCTGTCGACATCGGCCCCGCGTCCTCAATAAAGTAGGACATCCCGGTCCACAACGGATGCGAGGACGAAGATAGAAGGTGACAAAGGTGGCGTCTGCAGCACCAGCCAGATCCAGCACGTCAACGTCGACAAGCGGTCAGCCAGTAGGGACTGACACCTCGGTAACGGTGCAGATGTAGCAGCGCAGACGGAGCATCATGGCGGACACGCCGCTTGACGAACAGGAGGAGCAATGTCCGTCTTGCCGATGCCGCTTCGAGCTGCCGCCGTCTCATTATCGGCCATTAGCGGCGACTCTATTTCGCCAACTTGCCTCCGCCGCTCTTCTGCCGACGTCATTCCACCCTCATCCGGATCTTCCGGAAAGGTAGTCCTGGCTGGGAGCCACGAGACGCCTGCTGCTTATAACAACGGTGGGCCGGCCTTTCCGCCTCGAACGACGCAGCGTTTGCCCGGGACCCACGGGCATGGAGCTCGCTGGGAGAAATGGAGGCTGGCGACCTGCGTCTCGCGGCGTGGCCAGAAGCTCTACGTCGGGGTTGACTAGGTCCCCGGCGGGCCCGGGTTCTTGCCTCCTCTGCCGACCGCTGGCACGCCGTGACAGATAATGGCGCCACGTGTCCGGGCCCTCCTTTGGATGGAGCACCACGGTATATAACGAAGCGCTTGAGTCTTTTCTCGCCGTGCCGCCTGCTGTCCCTGTCGCTCTCTTTTTTCATCTCAACCATCACCATTCCCACTACCAACGCCAACATCCCCTTGACCATCCGGAGTGTGCCAATCTGTCCCACCGCCACACACCTACTCTAGCCCTCTAGGAGCCCGCACGCTTACCTGCCTATCCCGACACGCAGCCGTTTCAAATAAACATGGCCGCCGCCAAGGACTACACCTTTCAGGGCTGGCTGGGCAAGAGCGCCGAGGCGGCCAAAGGCAAGATGGAATGGGGCCCGTTCGAGCCTAAGAAGTGGACCGAGGAAGACGTCGACGTCCAGATCACGCACTGCGGTGTATGCGGCTCAGATGCGCATGTCCTGGGCTCCGCATGGTTCCCTACTCCGTACCGTACGTGATGGAGCAACTTTCCCCGGCACCCGCTCGTTCCCGCTGTGTCACATCCCCTCCCCCCACACCGCAGGCCAGGCACTAGGACACGAGGCGCTGACTCTGAACGAAACACCAGCCTGCTGTGTCGGCCACGAGATCGTCGGGCGGGCCGTGCGCGTCGGCGCCAACGTCAAGGACATCAAGGCCGGCGACCGCGTTGGGGTGGGCGCGCAGGCACGCAGCTGCCTACGCGACGACTGCCCCGAGTGTTCCAGGGGCATGACGCAGTTCTGCTCGACGCCCGGCCAGTTCGTCAACACGTACGGCAGCGTCTACCCGGACGGCGAGGGCAAGTCGTGGGGCGGCTACGCCGACTACAACCGCACCAACGGCAACTTCGTCTTCAAGATCCCCGACGGCCTGGCGTCGGAGCACGCGGCCCCGCTGCTGTGCGGCGGCGCCACCGTGTGGGCGCCGCTGAAGGAGAACGGCTGCGGGCCCGGCAAGTCGGTGGGCGTCGTCGGCGTCGGCGGCCTGGGCCACATGGCCGTCATGTTCGCAAAGGCCCTGGGCGCCGACAAGGTCGTCGGCATCTCGAGGCGGCAGAGCAAGCGCGACGAGGTCCTGGCCCTGGGCGCCGACGCCTACATCGCGACGGCCGACGACGCGGACTGGGCCGCGCACAACAAGCGCACTCTCGACCTCGTCATCTGCACCGTCTCGACGGGCGGCATGCCCTTCAACGAGTACCTGGGGCTGCTGCGGCCCGGCGGCTGCCTCATCAACGTCGGCGTCCCCGAGGCCGGCGCGTTGCCGGCCGTCAGCACCACCATGCTGATTCTCAACGGGATCAAGCTTGGCGGCAGCCTAATCGGCACCCCCGCTCAGATCAAGGAAATGCTCGAGTTTGTCGCCAAGCACAACATCAAGCCAATCGTCCAGACGAGGCCCATGGCCGACGCGAACCAGGCCGTCGTGGATCTGGAGGAGGGCAAGGCGAGGTACCGTTACGTGCTTGTCAACGAGAAGCACCTATAAATCGTGGGGCGACTTGAAACAAGCGTGTATCGTGATGCTGTTCATGTTTACCCGTCTTCTCCGCTCATGCTTGTTTTCCTCCGTCCTTCCTCAGACCTCGGGTCTGCGGGATGGCTGAGAGCGTGCATGTACCGCATCGCTTGGGTTTGCGGGCGGGCGCCAATCATGGCGGATTGTCAGATAAGAAAGAAAAAAAAGATGCCTGGAATAGGAAATACGTACATATACGAGGGACCCGGCGTTGAGGCCGTGCGTGTGTCGAGCTGCCTTTCTTCTCGCGGAATAGCAAGAGAGCGCGGAGAGGTAAGCCAATGATGATGATGATGAAGATAGAACAGGGGTCATCGAGGGGCAACATTGTGTGACAAGATAAAGAAGGGGCACTGCAAGGGTGTCAAAAAGTCAATCAATGACGCCACCAAGCCCATAAACAGAAAGAGAGAGAGATGCCAACCCATGACTTCGCGGTTACATAGCAACACCCGCGCTTCCCGCCCCTGGGTTAAAGCTCCGATTGGCCTAATGCCTGATTTTCGCGCTGATCCCAAACAATGGGAAACAGGGGCACCACAATGGCTGGAAAAAGCATCTAGGCGAAGGCGACCTTTGGCACGGCAGCAGGATTTCGGCCCGCAAAAGGTTCAACTGTGACACCGGACGACTCGTGAGGTGGCTGTAACTGTAAGCATGGGATGTCAAAGCATGGGATTATCTTGGATGCAAAGGGTCAACCTTGGCCTCAAAGAAGCTTGTTGTCAATCTCTGCGCGGGTTTCCAATCTTTAAAATCACTAGCAACCTATCAACGCTTAGCTCTGTTCCGCTGTTCCTGTTGGGTGACGCGGCCATTGTGGACAACCGACGCTGGGGAGCAGGCCCGGCAGGCAGGACTGCTTGGCGCGCTTGGGTGGGTACTGCAGGCGGCGGCATCTGTGCGTTCCGGCGATCCGACGATGCTCAAACGTCGCCTGCATCAAGAGGCTCAACCGCGAACCCACCTTTCCGTCTAGCGGATCGCCCGCAGCCTCTCGTTCCCGGAGCTGGCGAGCAAGGGCCTGCTCTCTCCTTGGGTCAGGCGTTCGAGCGGGCTTGGGGCGGGCCGAAAGTCAAAGACCCCTTTGCCTTGCCTTGCCTCGATGCAGTTTGCAAACAGAAGGGAGGAGTGAGGCAGGCCCGAGATGCAGCCCGCGCCGCCGTCCCATCTCGACAAACAAAATCCATCAAGGAGCTGAGCCGGCTTCGCTCTCCCACGTCGGCTCCGCTTTTGTTTCTCCGTCCGGGCTCCGACGGGGGTTTTTTATTTATTTATTTATTTATATATATTTTTTTTTCGACGTGACGGTCGTGGTGGTGACTGCCATAAATGTGACGCTCGTCCTGTCCTGATCCCCAGGGTCCAATTCTTGGCCCGCCTCCTCTTCCCCTCCATCAAGCAAACCAGCCCTTCACTTCACTTCACTTCGCTTCACTTCTCATCTACCGTTCTTTGGTAGCAGGTTTCTTTCAAGCATCAGTGCCGGTCACTCACTTTCTCCCTGTCTCTTTCTGTTTCTTCGAACAGTCGCATTGTCCACACTTTCCGACCTCATAAAACACCGCCAAAATGTGGGCTAAACTAGCTGCCGTCTCCTTCCTGGTTGCCCAGGTCTCCGCGCACGGGAACATCACCTCGCCTCCTGCCCGCCTCCCCGGGCCGGCCATGGCCAAGGCCTGCGGTCAGGCTGCCGTCAACACCATTCTCGCCGACGGTACCGACCCGATCGAGAAGCTGGTGAACGTGCCTGCGACCTGTACGTTGTCCACATCTGACAGCAAGCCTCACCCATGACCCCCCTGCCAACCCGGCCGCTAACCGAATATTTTCAAAGGCAACCCGTTCCTGTGCCGCGGCGCCCAGTTCGAGGACAACAAGTCGCGCGTCCAGACCTTCACGCCGGGCCAGGTCATCAACATGAAGGCGATCCTGCCCATCCCGCACGAGGGGCCCTGCAACGTCTCCATCGTCCAGACGGCGACCAACAAGGTCCTGGGCCAGCCGCTCATCGTCTTCGACAGCTACGCCGACGAGAACCTAAAGGTGCTGCCCGCCAACAACACCGACTTCAACATCACCTTCCCATCCGACCTGCCGCCCCAAACGTGCACCGTCGGCGGCGAGTGCGTCGTGCAGTGGTTCTGGTTCGGCACCAATGCCAAGCAGACGTACGAGAGCTGCATCGACTTTGTCGTCGCCCCCGCCGCCGGAGCCGCTGCCGTCGCCAAGCCCAAGGCAAAGCCGCGCGCTCTGTTCTGGTAGGTAGACAAGACGAATGACGGTTGTGGCAGACGGGTCGAGGCATGGAAAATAAAGCAAGGATCCAGGCACGTATATGTAGGCAGGCATGACATGGCGTTAATGTTGGGGAGGCCGGTTTCTTTTTTTTTTTTGTTCATGGGATGGGACATGGCATGCCAGAGCGGTCGCCGATTGTAATTCTAGCATGTAGCGTCGTGGGCTAGTCCTCAATATTAAAGGTTTGCGGAATGTTGCTCGAAATGGGTGCGTCCCTGCCTTGGCGACGGACCCTTCTGGATTTCCAGGCTTCCGCCTGCACTTTTCATCCACATCCCGACAGTTCGTGCAACCGAAGTCGTAATTTGGGCCGGTTAAGCTTATGTCTACTACTAACTCTATTTAATCCAGCTCGGGCTTCAAGTGGGATGTAGCCCAAAGTGAAGAGATGATGCTTCGAGTGTGGAAGTTGGCTCAAAAAGGGCGCCTTTTCTGCAAGCCACAACTGGCCAAGACACCGCCCAAACATCCTCCCAAAACATCTTCTCCTACAAACAAAACGATTGGCTGTACCAGGGTTCGAACCTGGGACCTTCTCTGTGTGAAAGAGACGTGCTAACCTCTGCACTACACAACCTTGGCGTCCCTGTTCGTGACTGTTGGTATCGCTGGCCCCACGGCGGTTATCCTGTCTTTGCCGGCCTGCCTGTGGCTGTACCTGCTGGAAGGGAAGAGGCGGCAGGTTGCTTGCTGCCTGATGGGGTGAATTGGCCGCTGTGGCTTGTCGGTCTGCTTGGGTTGGGATGGTGTTGGCCTGGTCTCTCCTGAAGACGGCCGAGTGCCTGGGCAAAGAAGAGAAAACAGAGGAGAACAGGAGTGTGTACGAGTGTCGCCTCGTGCGTGGGACCATGAAACCATGCTTTACTTTACATGAGGGACTCTTCGGCTTCTCGCATGGGTGCTCTAGATCTTTGGCATTGACATGCGGTGCCGGACGTCAAGGCGGTAGAAGCTACGGGGCTGCCGCGGAACCTACGGCAAGGGATCCGTCATCTCTCAGAGCCGAACATCCTCGTGGGTGCCTACAGCTAACCAAAGGATGGAAACGCGTTGCTGACAACCGGAGGAATCAAGCTGTACGGTTCCGGTCTGAACATGGATGGGGCTGCGAGCTGCAAAGCGATGACAGCGCCCGGTGTTTCTTTGAAGGCTTTAGGGCTATATATTCCCACTGGCGTCCTGGCTCTCCCCGTCCACCTGATGCCTCTTCGTCACCACCGACACATCCTTCCACCCTAGGGCATCCAGCACCCGGGGGACCATCCTGGCAGCCCACAGCATCGCCAACCAAACCATCACTGCACCACTCACCTCTCGCCCGCAACCATCTCCAGCCACACCGACAAAACCACGGTTCTGCGCGTGCCCGAAGCAGTCATGCCTGCCAAGGCCGCCAAGGCACAGAACAAGGCAGACATGTACTCCCAGTCGCCTAAGGCGGCCTCCAAGAAGAGGCGCCGCTCAGTCGGGGATGACGGCGATGGTCCCGACGCCAACGCCGGGTCCAGGAAGATCAAAAAGCCTCGCAAGGCTGGCGGCCGCGCCGCCCCCATGGCCCCGATCGAGCACACCATTACCATCGAGACCCCGCCCACGTTCGAGACCTTGACCTGGTGCATCAAGCAGGGCGTCGTTGTCACCTCGGTCGAGGTGCATCTGCGCTTCCAAACGTCCCGCACCCGCAGCTCAGAGCAGGCGGCACTGGAGCGCTTCAGCGTCGCCTTCCTGCCCAAGCAAGACGAGCGGCAGCAGGATCAGCAGGAACGCTGGTGCAGCGTCTGCGAGCCATGGTCCGAGGCCAACAGCGGCACGCGCCTCGACAACTTCCTCACCTACGGCATCAGCCGCAAGCTGCACGACAAGACCGCGCGCCGCCAGGGACGGCGGCGGCCGCTGCTGAACGAGAACTTCGTCAAGAAGGTCGCGGACCTGATCGAGGGCATCGTGCACTCCGACCCGGGGAGGAAGTGTGCCGTGTGCGACAAGGCCTTTGATCGCGGCGTCAAGCTCTGGCGGCCGACGCCGTGCTCGGCCGCGTGCAAGGACCGGATGCGGAAAGAGCTGCCGCTCGAGGTGCGCGTCTCGCCGCTGCTGGTGGACCACCTCGTCCTTGACTTCCTGCTGGCGTGCGCCTATTCAATGTTCCCACGAGAGGTGGATGAGAATGACGCGGTGTTGTACAACTACGAGTTGGAGGTCTCTCCGAGGCCAAAGTTGCCCGAGTCCCTGGAGCTTGGGGGCTGCAACGAGATGATCCAGGCCGTCGCGTCGTTCCCTGCCATCGACAGCACTTCGACACTCGCAACCATCGTCGGCACCGACGAGCGTCGAGGGGGGCGCGAGGCCGTCCTTTCCTGGCTCTCGACAGAGTTCCAAGGCTGCCTGGTATCGGCGTCGCAGCAAGCTACCGCCGATTACATCCGAGAGCCCGCCGCGATCAAGCCGCTCCACCAATTCATCATACTGAACTCGAGTCTCGAGCGCGAGATCGCAGTCAAGCGGAGGAGGAAGAATACCAGCACGGGCGTGTCAGTCTTCCATGCCTCACCTGCCTGCAACATCCTTGGCTTGGTTATGGAGGGTCTCCGAATTGTGGATTACGGACCGGGGGCAATCTTCTTCGCGGGCTCCTTCGCGACGTCGTCCTACGGCTACCAAAAGAACATCTTCTTCCGGCCGTGGCCGGGCAGCGTTTTCGCGAGCGCCGATGGCTGCCCCGAGTTGGTATTCGGCGCAGAGTTCAGGGGTGACCTGGCGAGGAAGAGCCTCGAGTACGTCAACACCTGGTCCGACGGACAAGCGGCAGAGTGGAGCACACCGAGTGAATCTGCCATCATGCTTCGCTACGTCTTTCTCAGCCTGCGCTCTTTCTGCGGTTCGAGTACCCAGTACGGTGGTTACCACAACGGTAAGTATGAGGAATTCCGTCCTGGCAGCGAGACACGTGAGGTCATGGAAGATACCTTCCATTCAATCAAGAGTGGCAAGATATCCGAGATCAGAGGCCCAGCCGAGCTTCACAGCAATCTCCGCCAGGCCAGCGAGCAAGCCTTGCTGTAGGAGGACCTTGTCCTCTAGCTCAGATGGGAGGCCTTCTAGCCTTCTTTTCCTTGCTTGCGTGCTCTCTCGGCCGAGTCCAAAGCGGGTACTGGCAATTCGACTTGAGTTGCCGGACGGTGCATCACGACTACTGTTCCCTACCCTTTTATCGAGTACTCGGCTCGCACCAGAAAACCGACCGCGTGACATCTCAACTTAAAGGCGGAAAGTCACCGGGATCCACCAAACCCCCTAACCGATCGGATCCCGCCCCGCCAATGGAACCATCGCCAGCTCCCGCTCTTTGCAAATCGCGTGCAGGGTGACGGAACAGATCCTAGAAATTCTGGCCGGGGGTACTTGGCAAATCTCTCAGAAAACTAGAGGTTTTGGATGAAGGGAATATCCATCGCCGTAGTGGCGGAGGATTTTGGCAGGGAAACCAGGCGGGTGGCATTCATTGTCGACGGCCAGAGGATAGGATATGGATCCGGTGCGCGGGACAAAGATCCCAGAAATTTGTACGCAAAGTAAGCACGCTTGCACACAGAAGGAGACAGCAGCTAGCGTGCCGCATCAACCAAACCTCAGCGAGCCCAGTCCTGTGCGGATTTTGTCTTCTCGGACACTGGTCCCGGATGTTTGATCCTAGGGCTAATTTGCCTAGAAATACCCTCCATAACCCAAGATCGGACTCGCCGTGATGACCTCCTGGGAGGGTTCCTTTGTTGGATTAGCTGTAGTCGATTGTCAGAGTGCTGGTGTTATCGCATGGCTGCAGGACATGCAACCCGTGATTCGCTGGCCATAGGTGTCGTCCAAGCTTTGCTGTTCGGTAAATAACGGAGGAGGAGGTCCAGGATGGAAACGGGAAACTGATGGGTTGGAGGTTAGCAGCACGAGCGAGGAGCAAGGGGAGTCTGCTGGACATGGCAGGGCGAAAAAGGAGAACGCCCAAGGCTGGAAAGAAAAGGAGCCATGGAGAAATAAAAGGATGATTCAGGGTATCGTAAAGTACAAGAAATCCAAATAGAGCCAGCGGGCTGAGAAGCACGCTTCTGTGGAGAATAACCCNNNNCCCCCCCCCCCCCCCCCCATTGCGCCATAAAATGCAGCTATGCAATGAATCCAACCGACCACGCCTTTTTTTCCGAACCACACAATAAATGTATGCATAATAATAAATAAGACACCAAAAACGCCGTACCTCGCTATGCAAAGACAGAGAAGAGAAAGGGGAAAGCAGGAACATGAGATGGATGAGAGAAAGGGAGGAGGAGAAATAAATAGGTAGGGAGTTAGAAAGGATGAGGAGGAAAGAGACGCAAGGAAAGCTGTCAACTCATCGTGTTCAGATAAAGGCCGCAGTGGCCAGGAACAGCGCCGTGGCGAGCGCGACGCCCACAGCGCAACCTGCGCCGACGACGCGGCCCGCAGCAGCCGAGCGGTGTCCCGATCCAGCCGTGGTGGCGGGCCTGTTGCCGCCGCCGTTGGCGCCACCGCCCGTGGCGCTGGTCTGCAAGGTGGTCCAGCCGCCGGCGCCGTCGTTTGCCTTCAGGGCCGTGACGAGGGTCTCGCTGGTCGAGGTGGCGACGGCCGAGCTCTCGGTGGTCTTGGTCGTGCGCTTCTCGGACGCGTTGCAGTCGCCCCTGCCGTCCGGGCACACGGTGGCGTCGCGGACCGTGGACGAGTAGACGGTGCTGGTCCAGGTGCTGGTCCAGACGGTCGTGACGATGGTGGTCGTCGTCGCGCCCGACGACGTCGACGTCGTGGTCGTGTCCGGGGCCGTGCTGGTGCTGGTGACGGTGTTTGTGGGCGCCACCGTCGCCACGACCACCTCGGTGACGGGCGCGACCGAGGTCGTCACGGCGTACGACGACGTCACGACGGAGGCGACAGTGCGTTCCGACGATGCGCAGTCGCTCTTGCCGTCTGCGCATGCGCTCGTGGTGAGCAGCGAGGTCGAGTATCCGGTGCGGGTCGAGTCGTAGACCCTCGTGGACGTCGTGGTCATCGAGGGAGAGGGCGCGGGCGCGTTGGAGGTGCTAGAAGTGCTAGAAGTGCTTGAGGTGCTGGATGTTGGGGGTGTGATGGTCGTCGCATAGACGGCCGTGCTAATCGGGACCGTTTCCGTGACCAAGGAGGAGGACTTTCCACCCCGAAGCGGGCAGTCCGGCTTATCCGATGGACAGGCCGTGATCGTCTTGATGGTGGTGCTGTAGAGGGTTGACGAGCTGGAGGTCGTCGTGGGAGTTGGTGCAGATGGAGAGGTGATCGGGCAGACTGTCGTCGAGAGAACAATAACCTCGGTGACAAGGGACTTTGTCTGCTGGTGCAGCGGGCAGTCCTTCTTGTCGGGAGGGCACCCCGAGACGGTGTTTATCCGAGTCGAGTAGATGGTCGAAGTAGTCATCGACGTCATTGCGGGCGTTGGCGTCGAGGGGCTGGGGTTGGTGGGGGTAGGCGTCATGGTGATCGGGCAGATGGTAGTCGACAAAACAACAACCTCGGTGACGAGAGACGTGGTCTTCTGGTTGAGAGGGCAGTCCTTCTTGTCGGGAGGACAGCCCGAGACAGTGCTGACCCGGGTTGTGTAGATAGTCGACGTAGACATCGAAGTTGTGGGAGTTGGCGAAGGGGAGCTAGAGCTCGTCGTTTGGCTTGACGAAGAAGAGGGTTGAGGAGTCGAGGTGACTGGGCAAACAGTGGTCGAAAGGACGACCGTTTCGGTGACCACCTTCGATGACGTCTTTTCTCGGAGCGGGCAGTCCTTCTTATTGGGTGGGCAGGCTGAGATGGTGCTGACCCGGGTTGTGTAGATGGTCGAAGTAGTTGAGGACGGAGGGCTAGTTGTGGTGGCGCTCGTGGTGCTGTTGGAGTAGGAGGTAGTCGCGCTCGAGGAGGCGGAAGAGCTGGACGTGCTGGTGACAGGGCACACTGTCGTCCGAAGAACAACCGTTTCGGTCACGACCTTGGACGATGTCTTTTCGCGGAGCGGACAGTCCTTCCTGTTAGGAGGGCATGCTGCAATGGTGCTGACACGGGTCGTGTAGATGGTAGAGGTGGTCGACATCGGAGGACTCGTGGTGGTGGCGCTTGTCGTGCTGTTGGAGTACCTCGAAATGGAGTGAGAGGTGGCGCTGTTGGTGTAGGAAGTGATGGATCCCGAAGAGCTAGAGGACGTCGTCGAGGTAATAGGGCACACGGTCACGGAAACCGCAAACGTCTTCGTGACAACGTGTGTCGTCTTTTCCCGGAGAGGGCAGTCCTTCTTAGCAGTCGGGCACTCCGTTACCGTACTTACCTGGGTAGAGTAGATCGTCGAGGTCGTCGAGGAGACCGGGGCAGTCGTGGTCAGGGAGCTGCTGCTGCTAGATGAGCTAGTAGTAGTAGTCGCCGAATTAACAGCACAAGACGTTGTCTTCACCGCATAGGATTCCGTTGTAGTCTTTGTGACTGGATTACCCACACACTTGCCAAACATGGTCATCATGCAGCTCGTTGTCGTCTTCGCCGTGGTTGTGTAGATGGTGCAGGGTGTGCTGGTGGCATGGCTGGTGGTGGTAGCTGAAGAAGTCGTCGAGTTCGAGTAGCGAGAAGAGGTCGAGGAAGAAGCCGTCGTAGTCGAGTTGGAATAGGAGGTGGTGTGGGACGAGGAAGAAGAGGTCGAGGATGAAGTTGAGGACGTAGTCGTGTGCGTGGGAGAGCAAGGGACAACCGTAGTCCTAACAAACTCCTTGGTCGTGGAAAGCGAGGTCGTCTTCTCCCTCTCGGGACAATCCTTGCGTGAGGCTAGGCAGACAGTGACGGTTTTAACAACGTTGTTATAAACAGTGGAAGTGGTCATGGAAGTAGTGGTGGCTGACGAAGTGGTGCTGGCGGAGGATGTGGTTGAAGACGAAGAAGAGGAGGTGGTCGTGGGCTTGGGGGAGCAAGGCACAACGGTAGTCCTGACAAACTCCTTGGTCGTGGAGAGCGAGGTGGTCTTTTCTCTCTCAGGGCAGTCCTTGCGTGCGGACGGACAGACAGTGACGGTTTTTACAACGTTATTGTAGACGGTGGAAGTAGTCATAGACGTGGTGCTGGCGGACGACATGCTCGAGGACGACGTGCTTGAGGACGACGAAGAGGAGGTAGTCGTGTGTGTGGGAGAGCAAGGCACAACGGTGGTCCTGACGAATTCCTTGGTCGTGGAAAGCGAGGTTGTCTTCTCCCTTTCAGGACAATCCTTGCGTGAAGCCGGGCAGACCGTAACGGTCTTGACAACGTTGTTGTAAACGGTGGAGGTGGTCATGGATGTGGTGATGGCCGACGAAGTAGTGTTGGTGGACGATGTGCTCGAGGAGGAAGACGACGAGGAAGAGCTCGAGGAGCTAGTCGTCGGCGTCGGCGTCGGCGCCGGAGTGGTAGTGGTGCCGGTCTCGGTGACTGGGCAGACCGTGGTTGTGATGGGGATCGTCACCAGAACGACCGAGGTGGTCATGGCGTTGCCGGGGCAGTTAGGCTTGTCAGGCGGACATCCCGTAACAGTCTTGCTCTCCGTTCTGCAGATGGTCTTTGTTGTCATGCGCGTCGTGTTGGAAGAGCTGCTGGTAATGGTCGTTGGCTTGCTCGACGTCGAGCTGGAGCTGCTGGTAGTGGTAGGCTTGCTCGATGTTGAGCTCGAGTTGCTGGTAGTGGTTGGCTTGCTAGACGTTGAGCTCGAGCTCGTAGTGGTATTAGGCTTGCTCAAAGTGGAGCTAGAGCTGCTGCTCGTGCTGCTCGTGCTGCTAGCAGTCGTCGAGGTCGGCTTAGACGATGAGCTGCTGCTCGAGCTGCTTGAAGAAGCAGTGGTGGTCGTGACGGGTGGTGGCGTGCTACTGCTGCTGCTGCTACTGCTCTGTGACGTCGCACTGGTAGGCTGGTAGGTAGCCGAGTAGGTGATGCACGAGCAGGCAGAGCTGACGCGCTTCACGTCGCCACCGCAGTTGGTGACGTCCTTATGGATATCGCCCGCGTTGCTGGACTGGGAACCGAGGAACCTGGGACACCAGTCCTTGACAGCGGCGCTGAACCTGGCGTCGATCATATTGCGGTAGCAGTTGTCGTGCTCCTTTTGGTTGGGGTCAGGGTGCGTCGTTAGTTTCTTTGTGGTTCCCGGAATCTGCGGGCATGTCTTCGAGTCGGATTCGGGCAGGTGAAGGCGAGACCCCTCGGCGCGGTGCTCGCCAAAGGCCGCGCTGATCGAACTCTTCGTTGACTTACACAGTTGGGGTACTGGGTGGCGCTGGTCGCGCCGATGGCCACGGCGGCCAGGATGAAGAACGAGCGCATTGTTGCGTCGGGATGCCTGATTATCGTATAGTGGTGATGGTTTATGTTGCTTGATTGGTCGGCAGACTACCGTCTCTCCTGTTGAGACGAGATGGGTTGGCGTCGATCAGCCCAGTCTCGTGAAGAGGATCTGGAAGGGCGTTCAAGCTACAAAGCTTCGGGGTGTTCTCTGTCTTGTTTCGCCACTGCCTGCGATTCCCTGGGCAACAGGGACCGCGGGGTCTTAAGAACAGACGACCGGGTCGGATCCCCGGGGCGGCGTCGACTACGGCTCGGGCCCGTTGGCGCCATCGCAGCCTGCGAGGCTCCATGGGGAGCAGTCAGGCCAGAGTAAGCAGGCAGGGCTGTAGCTCCACCAGAGGACCTGGGGGTTTTCCTGTTGCGAGCGCGGATCCAATGGGAGGCTGCTTGGAGTGACCCAACATTGATTGTTGGCCGGCGCGGTTCTTGACTGCGAGCGGCACAAGCTCCTGCTACAGAGCTCGAGCTGGGAGAGAAGCAGGCTCACGACCAAGCAAAAGACGGCGGAGCACCAAATATTGGACCCACAGCTTGGCCGAATCGGGGAGTCGACTCTCAAAAATATCCTTGCAGGGCGCAATGCGGGGCGCAGCGGCAGTGCTCCCGACAAGAAGGTGTGATATGATTGGCCGGATCAGCCGATTCTGCGAGGGACCCTGGCCGCCTTACTGTTTCTGACAGTGCTGCGCAGTCGACTGCGCACCCTTCTGGTCGATATTTCTCCGTTCTTGGTCCGCAGCCTGGCTGCAAGGCATGCCTGCCGATTGGCCCTGGCGATGAGCCGTCGTTTCCTGATCGAGAGAGTTACAGATGTGGGCGTCTTTAGTCGCGGTTTCCACGCACCCGCGACGCGTTCGTGGGGAAAGATGGACCGAGACGGGATTGGATCCCTCGTTCACGGGAACTGTTCTTTTGCCCCCCGGATCTGCGGCTGCGCCCCAGCGCTTGTGAAATTGTTACCACAGCTAGGCACACACAGAGGCACAGGCTCGTTCTGGGCGTGCCGTAAATTGAGCTCCATCCAGTGCCGCACAAGGCGTAACAGGCCTACAGTCAGAGTGCTGTAAAAGTTCTCTATTGATACTCAGCAGGTGGGTGAGCTGAGGAGGTATGTAAACGCGCAGAGGTCTCTAGGGAAACGCGCAGGGGGCAAGTCGCCACACAAGAAAAAAGATAAAAAAATAAAAAAAAAATAAAAAAATGGTACAGAGGGCTGGAAACCAAGAACGCTAGACTATAATGTAATGTACCGAAAAAAGACTCCGGATTTATAGATGCAAAGTGTAAACGCCTGTCCGGGAGATCATCGCTCCGAACCCGTCTATACGCCCAATCTAAAAGGAAACCCACAAAAGCCAAGCAGGTACGGAAACACCGGATGCATGAAGTAGGTGGTATGTACATGGGTTGGGCGCATTTAAGATATGATGTATAAGCATCTTGGGGACACAGGTAATAAAGGCTTAATGGGGATCGGAAGAAGCAGCTGGGGGTGGGGCGGATAGTGATGGTGCTGGGGAAACCGGCGAGGGTGCCATGCCCGGTGGCCGTGGCGGTCTTCGAACCTCGAACCCCTTTTTGCTCCCGCCGTCGCTGCTCCCACCGTTGTTGCCTGCAGAGGCTGCTTTCCTGGTCTTGAGCTGAACCCAGACGGTCGGCTTCTTGGAGCGAGACGACAGTGACGAAGAAGCCGAGCCGCCAGCGTGGATCTCCTTGTCATCGTCATCATCATCGTCCGGGGGTGGTGTGCGGTAGTACAAGTCGGCCTCCCGAAACGAGTAGTCCTTCCACCGCGGTGCGAGAGGCGCGTGAGTCTTCTGAAGCGGCACTGGCGGCTCGGCGCCCACGGGGTCCCCCTCGGAGTGGGACGATTCTGATGATTGTCGTCGCTGCCGCTTGTCAGTGCTCAGGCCTCCAGAGTACGACGACAGAGATGCCAGCGAAGGCCGGGCGCGAGGGACGCGAAAGGCGTGGTGTTGTGGAACGGTGCGAATGGCGACCGAGATGCCCGCATCGGCCGAGTTGTGAGGGCTGTGCGGGGAGAGAAGCGGAGTGGCGGGGGCTCGCGGATCCATGGACGGTCGACCGCCGTCGCGGGCCGGCTCGGGATTGCGGAGGCCGTTGAACTGATTGGTTCGTCGACGGCTGAGCTGACTGACACCATAGATCTATTCAATAGCAGCAAACAATAAGTGTTAGCGACAACGGCTGGTCCCAGATAGCATCACACCCGTCGGGTCTGGGTCTGTGTAGGTGGTGGGGATCCGGGTTTTTGCTCACCTCAGGCTCGTCATACACCGCCATATTTCTAAACCATACCCGCGCCAAGCGCAGCGCGGCAGGAAGCGCGCACGCAAAGAGCAGCACTGCGGCGTGAATGGCCAAGATGGAATACCCCACAGCCATTCTGGTCCCGATGTCGGCGTGCAGCTGAGGCAGGAAGATGATGGTGAGGACCACTACGGCCAGCCGGGCAAGGCAGGAGCAGATGAAGACCAGGGCGAAGCTGGGGAAGGGGTTCAGGATCGCCGTGCTGGCGAGCAGGACAAACTCGAGGAGAGCCAGGATGGCGAGCTGGCCTATCGGGTTGGACTGGACTGCTCCGATCATGGCACCCCTGAGGAAGGCAACAACGAAGAAGATGATGGTGAAGATGGCACGGCTATCGAACCGGCGATAGCCGCCGCTGGCGCCCTGGTCGAGAGAGCGGTACTTCTTCTTGGAGCCACCGAGCAGCAGAGTTCCGAGCTGGTTCGAGGGACCGGTGCTCGTCATCCACGCGATGGCACATAGCACCAGAGCCATCAGCACCACGATCAGTACCAGCTGCCACGCCGGGAGAACCTGGCTGGAGAGCTGGTAGGTCATGATTGCAACCAACGGCTGCAGGAAGTAGCTGAAGACGACCCGAAGCACGTTCCATGTCGTGCGCGTGGCGGTTTGGTGCGGCCGCGGCTCAGCATCGGGCGAGGCGCTAAATTTGGCACGGATGGACGGCACCAGCGGGGAGATCTTGAGCACCAGCGTGACGGCAATGGCGACAAGACAGGCCAGCAAGAGCATGTTCCAGAACACGTAGGTCGTCATGGCAACCCCCGAGACCTGAGACAGGAGCGTAATGCCGTCGGTGCCGGTGAGGGTGCCGTTGATCCAGTAAATGCCGTCGGCGACGCCATCGTAGACATCCCGCATGCCGATCGGCCCGCCTGGGCTGAAGAGGACGGCCCAGTTCGTCTTGCTGACAACGGGCTGGTAGAAGCCGGGGTACCGGACCGTCAGGGCGCCCATGAGAAATATGAACTGCAGGTGCAGCAGACAATCCCCCACGCCGGGGAGGACCGCTCTGGCCGGCGGAGGCGCCGGGTTCTCCTGCAGCGGCACATGGCCCGCCCAGTGGCTGGATTGCGCCGTGTCCACCACGATCGGCTGTTTATAAAGGGTCGTGAGGAATCCCGAGACGACCACCAGGGCAAAGACGAGGATGGGGCCGATTTGCGCCGTGACCGTGATGGCTTCGGACAGCTGTGGGGTGACCTCGGCGTACACACAGCGTGGCGGTGTGGACCCGTCTGGGCCAGGCTCGAACGAGACGCGCAAGGCATAGGTCGGGAGCACGCCCAGCGGGCCAAGGTCGAGGTGGGAATTTATTGTCAGGACGGGTCCCAAGCCGGGAGGTTTAAGGCTGCGAAAGTAGAAGATATGCGCATGATCAGCTCTCTGTTCTTTGTGCGCCGGTAATCTTGGGAAGCCGGGGCGGGAAAGAGTTTTTGATTTACGAACACGCCTGATGGGTAGTTCTGCTGGAAACAAGAAACATTGTCGGGTCTGCCGCTGCTTGACTGTGACACTCCCAGCGTACTGACACCGAGAGACATGTTCCAGGGCTGGCTCGCCTGGTCCGCACAGGGCGGGTTGGTCTTGGGATCGAGGATGACGTTCAGATGCAGCCGGTGGCCGCTGCCGGCTCCGGCATCCAGCTCGGCGGAACTTGGCAGGAGTTTAGCACTGACGGTCTGGACCTTAGCAACAAGGCCGTCGGTCTCGTTGGTGGCGCTAGTGCTAGCGGCGATGCCGTCCACGGCGTCACATGGCAGGAACTGCACGGCGGCGGCGTGGGCGGTCGGGGGAGAGACGCTGCAGGCGGCAAGGGCCAGGGCGAACAGCCAGCGCAGCCTCGACCTCGACGGCATTGGAGCGCGGTGGCGATCGAATCGCCGGCTGGGCAGATCATTGTTGCGCGGCGCTGAACCAAGCCACGTCCGGCGCATGTCCAGAACAGGCGGGAGCGGCGTCTGCCGGGCGGAGAGCTAGCGATCAGCCGACGAAGCCGCAGACATACCAAGCTGCTGCTGCTGCTGCTGCTGCTGCTCTTATTGTTGCCGGTTTTGTTTTGGCGTGTTTGGTGTTGTTGGTTTTGGTGTTATTTTTGTTGCTGCCGGCGGTTCGGTTCGTTATTCGGAGGACGGTTCGGATCGCGTCGCGGACGAGGAATACTTCTCTCTCGCCTTCACGGTCAACGGTTGTACTCGGCCTCGGCGTCGGCCCCTTTTTTCCCTAATGTCTTGTAACCTGCCATAAGTGACTGTGGGGCGCTGCATGTTTGGGGATCGGCATTCAGGAGCCATTGCGGGCCCGGTGCCCGCTCTCTGCATCAACCTGACGCGATGGAACACACGAGTTAGAATGCATCCTTAAGCCATTGGCCAATTGAATCACGACGGAGTTCGCGAGATCTTGGGACATATCAACGTGGTGGTTTGGCGAGGAGAAAATCTACGATAGGGGTCGATCGAACACCTCCACAGGGAGCAAATTCCATGCGTCCGCACGCGAACATGCAATACCAATGCAGAGTGGATACGCAAAAAGGAAGAGAAAAAGAACCTTATGAGGCCTTTCATTGTTCTAAATAAAGAATCCGACTCGTGCTCTGTGAAGGTGCACTGCCAGCATTGTTCATTGTTCCCCACTCCATCTGCTGTGGGTGGAGCCCAGAAGACACGGACCGCGAACGGATGGGGGCTGCCACGTGACGGTCGCCTTCATTTGGGCGTCAGTTCCTCGCCCGTGCTTCCCTGATTCAGGAGCTGTCAAGAAGCCCGACCGACCTAGTCACACCGGCTGCCAAACTCAGCCCGTGCTCTGAATGTCATCAAGGAAAAAGGGCCCCAGCCATCATCTCGTCCCGATTCCGACTCCACCAGCCAACGCCTAGCGCCGGTGCTTTGTCCTCCCTGCGGATGCCGCTTTTCAGCTGGGCTGGCAAGCAATATCGTGCCTGCCCGCCCCCCTGCTCCTGATTCTCGTCCTCGGAGTCTCAATGGGAAGCCCAGCCTTATGCGTCCACCTGCGGACGTTATGCAGAGCTGGCACCGCACCGAGTCTGAGCGCAGCAAGCGGCAGACGAGGAAGAATCACAGCTTCTGCGTTGCGCCACTGCCGAGAATCCGCAGACGCTTTATCCTGGTACTCCCCTCCTCTTCCTCCTCTGATGCTGGCTGCCCCTCTTGAGATCTTACTCCCCCGCTTTGCTTTTCTTCGCACAGGCCGCTCTCTCCGCCTTTTTCTCTGGGAGGCCATGACGGGTGGGATCGGCTTGAACAATTCTCACAGCGCTTTGCCTTTGCAGTCAGGGGACACGGACATCACCTCGTTTGCCTTTTACCAATTCCGGTCAAGTGCCAGGGCTGGAAGGACCCGCCCGACCAGTTAGCAGAGACTTGGCTGATGAGAGGAGGGGTAGCAGAAAGGCTAACGCGCTGGGAGCCTAGCTAGGCTAGACGCAAGGAACAAAAACACAAGGGCGGCAAGTCCGCTGGTGGCATCATCGCCGACACGAGAGAGATGACGGAAAAAAGCCGGGAGGAAGTAAGAAAGAAAAAAACCATTGGGGGGTTTTTTTTCCGGCCACATGGCTTATGGCCTCCCGCACCCGATGCGCCGTCTGCTCGCGAGGCCGTCTGATGCCGGTGTTACCGCGGCGCTTGATATGCGTTATCTTTTCTCTCCTGGCGGACATCAAGAGAGGCGCGGCCAGGTGTGACAGCCGGCCGTTCCAGCCTTTCAGTTGCTCTTGAGACATGGGCCAACTTCCTTGCATCATTGGCTCTCCTGTGGACGCCAACCCGCCAGCGTGCGCCCCGAAATCCCACAGTCCGGCCCGCTATCCACCATGTGGCGAAAGTGCGCGAGGCTTGCCGCGTGAAGCGGAGGAGGGCCCCTCCCTTCCTGTCACCCTTCTGCTATCCCAGATGTGGAATGGGAAAAGCAAGGCCTTCAGTCCCGCCGTGCCCGCCGGGTTGATGCTTCCACACCCGTCTGCTCCCAGGGGAAGTACCCCGGTCATCCATTTCAGCCAACGACGCCTCCGCTGCATGTCTCGCCGCATCATGTTCAGCTGCCAAGGAAGAGCATGCCAAACACACAAGACACTCACCCAGACGGCATTGTTGGTGGCTTTCAACACGAATTGCATCCCTCCCCATTGTCCTTCCCAGCCGTCAATAGCCCAGAAACCTCATCTGCCATGATATCCAATGGGAGCCTCGGAACTGGCACTGCCTGGCCACCAAACCAGGAACTGTCCTGCAGGATCCCGCTCAGCGTCTTCTTGGTGGCATGCACCAACGTCAAAGCGCCTCGTGATGGGCGTGCATCCGGCCGGCATGAGGATGGGAGCCACGGGAGCCCAATAGCTCCCGTGCGAAGGATGCAGAGAATTTCCTCACAAGTCACCTTTACGCTTGCCTATCTTGGTAGTAATCACCGCGGGTTCAGTTAGCTGAGGAAGCTAACATGTAGCCCCTGCCGCGAAGGTCTGACCCGCAGCATCGGCGTCACTGCAGGCTGGCATGGAGTTTGTGAAAAACCGGTCTCTCGGCGCTGCTAATAAGGGGGCAAAGCGCCTAGTGAGATGGTGAACCTTCGCCCTCGCCGGGTCCGCCTCCACTTTCTGCTTCCTGGCCGACAAGACGGTCACCAAAAGTACCTCGCTTGATCATTCAAGAATCCCATCTCATCTTTTGGAGCTAGGCAGGGGTCCATTATCCGAGGCGCCACAGGAGCACCTGCCGGAGCACAGACTCGGGACTAGGTATATATTGGGTCCTGCCATTCATCCCTTGTCCGCTCCAACTTCCAAGGCTTAACCTAACCCCCTGGTACTCCCACCCCCCTCCTGGCCACATTGAATAAGTATTTCCAGCGCCTCTGCGCTCGTCCTGAAATCCTGTTTTCTTCGTTTCCAGGCTTTGTTCGCCGTTTGTCCTGGCAGAAAACCTGCCCACCTCCTCGGCTGCCTTAACTTGGCTTGGCCCCTTATACAACCTCCGCACTGCAGTCTCGAGAGTCTGCGACTCCATCGATATCCAAAATGGGGCCCGACAAGAGCAGAACGGCTCTGCTCGAGCTTTGCACCAAGGCGACCCTCCTGGGCAACAACATCTCCGTGCGAATGCTCGAGTTCCTCAGCTCGGTCAAGCATCAGCCCCATGGGTTCAAGAACTTGGCCCAGGACTTCCTCGACATCTGCCGCATCCTGTGGGCCATCGAGGCCGGCCTCACGGAATGCTTTCGCGCCGGGCAGCACTTCCCCGAAGACATGGTCAAGGAACTCAACGGCAAGTTTCGGCAGACCAACGCCGACTTCCAGGTGCTCGACCACATGATGTTCGAGTTCCTCGAGTACGAGAACGGCGGCGTGGGCGGCAAGCTGCGCAAGGGGTGGCGCATGATGTTTGCCGAGAAGTCCATCGCCAAGATAAGGGACTCCCTGGGCAAGTCTCGCGACTCTCTGCGCATGAGCGCCCTCGTGTTCCAGTGGTCCCTGGGCAGCTCCTCGCCCGACGGCTCCATCGGCAGCGGCTACACCGGACTGGCGGCCGCCCTCGATCGCATGGCCAAGGGCCGTCCTCCCGGCGGCACGCCTAAAACCAACGATTACCACGAGACCATGGCCGGGCCGGCGCCGATGCTGGGGGCGAGAATCCAGAACGACCTGCCAAAGCTGCCGGCTCTCCCGCCCACCATGGCGCCCCTGTCGCAGTCGGACGACATGGCCATGATCATGAGAGACGACATCGAGCCCCCGGTAATCAGCCGTCGGGGCTCCTTGAGGAGCAGGGACAGGGACGAGACGAGGAGCACTAGAAGCGGCAGGAGCGGCGGCGGTCTCAGGCTCGGGATCGAGAACCGCAGTGTGTACAGCGAGGATCGCGACCGCGACCGCGAACGCGACCGCGAACGTACTGTCCTGGCTCACCGGCGCCTCGACAGGCGAGAGGACCGGGACGAGATGCCTGACATGCCGGCATCTAACCCGACCAAGCTCAGCACCGCGTCGTACAACAACTCGGTCCGCCGGGCTTCCACCTCCAGGACGGCATCCGACAGCGGCCTGACCGCCGTCCAGAGCCTGCAGATGCGGTCCATGACGGAAAGCCCCAACATACACAGCCGCATATCGACGAGGGAGGAGATCGCCAGCCACGGCGGCCGTAGTAGGCGGATGGTGCATGACGACAGCACCTCGCCGGGCCTGACCGACTCGGAGACTCTCCTCGACGATATGGACAGTCTGGAGCTGAACTTCAACGGGCCCATCAAGGCCGTCCGGGTCCAGGCCGACCCGCTGCAGATGCCACGCTGGAGCCCACGCAACAAGGCCCCGACGGGCGGCAACGCCTCCAGCCTCCGGATGGCGCTGATCTCGGCCGTCCAGGCCCAGAAGCACAAGATGGTGGAGCAGCTGCTCGACCGCGGCGTCTCGCCCGAGACCAGCCCGGACACGCACGTGCTGCGCGAGGCCGTTCTCAACAACGACTCGGAAAGCATGCGCCTGCTTTTGCGCTTCAGTGCCGACCCCAACTCGCCCGACAAGGACGGCGTCACGCCTCTCATCAGCGCCGTAGAGTCGGGTTACATCGCGGGCGCCAACCTGCTCCTCAAGTACGGCGCCGACCCCAACCTGTGTGCCGGCCCCGAGCCCGAGTCGCCCCTGGCGCTGGCCGTGGTGGACGGCAAGGTCGAGCTGGTGCAGCTGCTGCTCACGTACGGCGGCGACGCCAACCACTCGCTCAGCTGCGGCAACACGACGCTGATCGCGTCCATCGGCAAGAGCACGCCCAAGCGCGTCGCCGCGCTCCTGCTCGAGTACGGCGCCGACCCCAACGCCAAGAACTCGGGCGGCAAGACGGCGCTGTTCGAGGCCATCAACGCCGGGCGCGTCGACGTGGTCCAGATCCTGCTCGACCACGGCGCCAACCCCAACCTGCCCGGCCCCAAGCACATGCTCTGGCCGGCCACGATGCAGCCCGCCTGCCTCAAGCTGCTGCTGGCCCGCGGCGCCGACACGCGCAAGGCCCCCGGCATCCTGGAGCTGGCCACGTCGACCAACAACGCCGAGTCGGTGCGCATCCTGATCGCGGCCGGCGTCGACGTCAACGCCAAGAAGGACGGCGTCTACACGCCGCTCTGCACGTCGATCCGCGACGACCGCGCGGACCTGTTCGACATGATCCTCGCCGCGGGCGCGGACCCCAACGTGCCGTCGGCCGAGTACCCGTGCTTCAAGTGCATCACGCACTTCCGCACGCAGTACCTCCCCAAGCTGGTCGCGGCCGGCGCCGACATCTCGTCGCCGCCGGGCATCTGCGAGATGGCGGTGCAGATGAACAACGTCGAGGGCCTGCGCTGGCTGCTGGACCACGGCGGGGCCGACCCCAACGACAAGAACGAGCAGGGGCAGACGGCGCTGACGACGGCGATCCGCGAGGGCCGCGTCGAGATGGCGCAGATCCTGCTGGCGGGCGGGGCCGACGCCACGGTGCGCGGCGAGGGCTGGCCCGTCTGCATGGCGGTCAAGCAGCCCGAGATCCTGCGCCACCTGCTGCCGACGCTGCCGGACCCGCGCGCCTTCCGCGGCGTCATGGAGATGGCCGTGGTGGCCAACCAGCTCGACAGTGTCAAGCTGCTGCTGGCGGCCGGCGTGTCGGTCGAGGACCGCAACGGCGGCGTCTTCTCGCCCCTGACCACGGCCATCCGCGAGGAGAACAAGCCGATCGTGCTGTTCCTGCTCGACGAGGGCGGCGCCGACGTCAACGCCCCCGGCGAGCACCTGCCCATCGTCAAGGCCATCCGCCGCTGCGTCGCCACGGGCAGCCACGACATCATCAAGATGCTGCTCGAGCGCGGCGCCGACATCAACCGCATGTACCGCGGCTGGAACGGCGTCATGCAGGCCGTCGAGAACGGCGACCCGGTCGTGCTCAAGCTGCTCATCAACCACGCCGGCCCCCGCGCCGTCGACCTCGAGGCCAGGGACGACGACGGCCGCACCGCCATCGACATCGCCCTCGGTCGTGGCTTCAGGGAGGCTGTCGACATTCTGCGCGCGGCCAAGGCGACGTGATTTGTCTCTGGCGCCCCTAAATTGTAATCTTTCTTGGGCCTAAAGCTTCCTTTCCTCTCTTCTCCTCTCCTCGTTTCAATGCTGTTTTTTTTTTTTTGTTAATCACCTTATGATTTTCAGTATCTGCTCCCTTTTTTCCTTCCCCTTGGCAACAACTCGCACCGCAGATCCACTGTGAATGCCTTGATCAGCCTATGGCCGCCTGCGTCTTTTTTCCTTGGGTTTTATTTGCAGGACGCAGAATCTCCCTAATATCAGGTTCTGTTGGGCATGGGGAGGAGGCACCATGTATCCCGTCGTCCTTATTGCCATCCACCACGTTCATTTACAATTCTCCTACGTCTTGTCCGTTATTTCACCGTCCTTGTTTTCCTCCCCACGTCGTATGTTTTACGTATCTCACAAAATACCACATATTTGCTACGAACACCATATTAAAAATTCCATCATGACTTCTCTCTTGCAGTGATTTCGTCCGTCTCCCTGACGCTTGCTAGTCAGGAGGAAGACTTGACACCGCCAAGAATTAGGATGGCACCTGTCGGATCCGAGGCTTAAATCTGTACCGGGATCTACGCGACTTTTTCTTATTTGTTGCCCGTGCCTGGTCCATGTGTTCCCCGCGTTGTCTGTCAAGATCGGGTGCAGCTGGGGACCAGGGCGGACGAACCGCTTACTCGACTCAGTCTTCCGTCTCATGACAGAGAAGCTATGGAGCAAACACCGTACCCCTGTCTGGGTCTTCCCCGATTGCCCAATGGACAAGGAACCAAACGGAGTCGGGTTCGCCATCGGGCTTCCACAACAAGCAAAAGACGGGCGAACTCCGGCTCTGGAATTGCATCATGCCTGCTCATAGAGTTGCGCGCCCAGGAACCCTACCGCGCTAATAAAGGCCGGGCCCATCTGGTGTGGACGATGCTTCGGGAAGATCCCAGCCACGTAGGTCATGGCCCGAAGCATGGGGAAACCACGGATCTGTATTTGCGATTTCTCCGACTCCCGCTGGCGATGGTCTAGTGGCGTCACTAGGGAAAGAGACAGGAGTCGAACCATGGCGTCGCTAGGGAGGTCCTTAGTCTCGATCAAGGACTGGCTACCGAGTCGAGCTTGCAAGACGGGCACACTCCGCATCCCATGCCGCAAAGATGATACCGACTGCGGCCCCTCTGCGCGACTCAACGCTTCTTGACGCCGTCCATCCACTCATGCCCAGCCTTTGTTCCATCATGCGCCATCCGGAACAGCGCGCGCTCCCACTCGTCTAGGCCCCTCAGAAACTCCTCGCTCACGCCGCCCAGCCCGACGTTGCTGCCCTCCTCGTTCTTGCCACCACCACCGGCGGCAGCAGCCGCGCTGGCGCCGCCGGCCTTGCGGGCGTGCAGGCCGACGTCGGCGGCGCGGACGACGAAGCTGCGGCGCAGGACGGCGGCGAGGTCGCGCTCCTCGAACAGGTCGAGGATGCGGACGGCGAGGGCGTAAAAGTGCGGGCTGCGGTCGCGGAGCGGGACGCTGCGCGGGTCGGCCTTGAGGGCCTGCACGACGTCGTCGGCGAGCGGGTTCGGCAGGTTGAGCGACACGAAGGAGGAGGCGGCGCCGCGCGGGTCGTCCGGGTCAGACGTGTTGGCCAGCGCGAGCATCTCGGCCAGCCAGAGCGGGAGGTTGACCTTTGTGCCGGCCTTGAGGGCGTGCGAGGGCGAGTTGTCGAGGTAGCCGAGCTCGGGGACGTCGATCTGGAACTCGCAGGGGATTTTCTGGGGATGGCGGCAGTGTTGTGGGATGTTAGTGTTGTGCCCTTGGAGGGAGACGAAGCCAGGGAGCGGGCGTGGGCTGGTGTATGTAAGTCGAAGCCAACGCACCTCGGCATCCGTGAGGATGGCGTCAATATCGTAGTAAGACATTGGAAAGGACGAGAAAGGCCCCCGGCGAGCCTGCGACAGGTGTGGTACAGCAGCTGGGAGGCCCTTGCCCAGTGTTGGTTGAAGCTCTCTCCGGCTGCAAAGACGCGATGCGACTTGACAATGGCGGGGAGACGCGACAGTGGGGAGTCGAGCTTGGAGCCATGGAAGCGGGGAAACCTGCGTCTTGGCAATGTGTTATGCTTTGCCAAGCTCCAGCCAATAGGAAGCTCCGCTGGTGCGGCATGCGTATCCAATTTTCCCATCAGTTTGATGTCATCGCCGAAGTTCCGATCCGAGGAGTTTAAGCCCGGAAACCTGTCGCAGGACAAAGCCCGAGCCCAGCGTCTTGAATCACCGACGCATTCTCCGTCCTCCATCAAGCGAGCAAGCAAAGCAAACACATTCCGCATCAATATACCGCAAGGTCCTCACCCGCAAACCTCAATGGCTTCGACTCTCCTCCGGACCTCGCCCGCCCTCCGCGGGGCTCTGCGCTCCCGGGCCATGAAGCCCGTTGCCGCCATGGCGACCACCCAGTTCGTCCGGGGCAAGGCGACCCTGCCCGACCTGGCCTGTAAGTCCTGCCTGTTGCTAGCATTGACTGTAGGTAGTCAGAACAGAGTTGCTCACATCCAAATCCAAAACCCCCCACATTCAGACGACTACGGCGCCCTCGAGCCCTACATCTCGGGCCAGATCATGGAGCTGCACCACGCCAAGCACCATCAGACCTACGTCAACGGCCTCAACAGCGCCCTGGACGCCATCGCCAAGGCGCAGGAGAAGGGCGACCCGTCGGCGGTGGCGGCGCAGGCGCCCATGATCAACTTCCACGGCGGTGGCCACGTCAACCACAAGCTCTTTTGGGAGAACCTAGCGCCGGCCAGCAGCGGCGGCGGCGGCGGCGGCGACCCGGACGGCAAGCTCAAGGCCGCCATCGAGTCCGGCTTCGGCTCGGTCGACGTGATGCGCAAGCAGATGAACGCGGCCCTGGCGGGGATCCAGGGCAGCGGCTGGGCCTGGCTCGTCAAGGACAAGAAGACGGGCGCGCTGTCGGTCGTAACGCGCGCCAACCAGGATCCCGTCACGGGCGCGCTCGAGCCGCTGCTCGGCATCGACGCCTGGGAGCACGCCTACTACCTGCAGTACCAGAACCGCAAGGCCGAGTACTTTGACGCTATTTGGAACGTTGTCAACTGGAAGACGGTGGCTGCCAGGTTTGAGAAGGCGTAGCGGGCGGGAGCGTGGTGCTGTTTCCCAGGGCCAGACGGCGGGCACGTACATGCTTCCCCCAGGCATGCATGATTTGTACAATAGGAACGCTTTCAATGAGGGTATGGGTCGGCTGGGTGAGGCTCGTAGTTGCGACCAAGGCTGCCAATGAATGATGTCGAAAGGGTTAACCTGTGATATGTTTGTTGCATTTAAGGTGTGATGACACTCGAGGGAATTATAAGCAAGATCATGCAAGACGCACAGCTCGGAAGGATATTTCGGCGGCAGGTCACGACCGAGAGCATGGGAGCACAAAGGCTGATGCAGTTGGTCGAGGGACACAGTGGATGAGAGTTGCGCAGATCCGGCTTACAAGGCCAGACCAAGATTCGCAATACTTTCCTCAACCATGACGATCTGGCAATAGCGCCTGGGTGCAGCAGATCACTCGAGCGAGGCAACAGCGATTACGACACCGGCATGGGAAAACAGGCTAAACATGCTCGCTAATAACACATCTCGGCTTCTAGACTTTTACCCTCACCGATCCTGAATCTCCATCTTGACCAGCAGCGTACCCCTCGTCTCGTGGCCCTTGAGATCCAGCAGCCGGATAAACGACCAGCCGGCATCCCTGGGCACGTACAGCAGCCGCACCGCGGCGACGGCAAAGAGGGGGTTGCGGGCAAAGGCGTCGTCGCTCTTGACCAGCAGGCGCAGGAACACGAGCTCGTCGTCGTCGTACTCCCACTCGAGCGTCTCGTCCCAGAGCGGGTCCGTCGGCTCGGGCGACTCCCTGCCCGGGCGCAAGAAGCCCGTGAGCCGGTGGCGGCGGTACGGCCTCGTCTTGCGCTTGGTCTCGCCGCCGGGGTGCACGAGCGTGCACGTCAGGTACAGCTTGACGCCGTCGGCGGCGGCGGCGCGGGCGGGCGGCAGCTGCACGTCGGTGGCGCCCGCGACGTGCAGGCGCAGGCGGCGGCGGGGCTGGCGGCGGGCCATGGAGGCCAGGCCGAGCCCGCCGGGCCGCAGGTGGCTCGGCTTGAGGACGAAGCCGTCGGTGCCGGAAAACAGGGCCTCGTTGATCTGCATGGCGGCGCCGAAGGTCTGCCAGTTGAGGGCGCAGACCTGGGCGCCCACGGCCCAGAACTGGCGCGGCTGCAGGTTGCGGGAGCTGATGCGCGTGCCCTTCGGGTAGACGCGCATCAGGTGGTGGGCGTTGTGGGCCGAGATGTTGCGCGCCGCGTCGGGCAGGTGGCGCGCCAGCCCGGACTCGGACACGTTGATGAGGTGGTGGTGCGGCAGCGCCGGCTCCGCCTTGGCCGCCGCGTCCTCGAACCAGCTGTCGTTCTGCGGCTTGACCGACTGCACGTACACGCCCAGCTCGGCGAGCGCGGGGATGACGACGCTGTTGGCCGCCGCCGCCTCCTTGCGCTTGCGCTTGTACTCGCGCCGCGCGTTGCGTTCCTCCTCTTCCTCGCCCGACGACGTGTCGCTGTCCGAGTCCGAGTCCTGCGAGCACTCGTCCGGGAAGTGGTACTCGACCATGACCACCACCTTGGACCCGAGCTCCTCGAGCAGCACGTGCGGGCCGTGCCCGGCCTCCTCGGCCGCGCCCTTGTCGCGCACCGGCCTGCTCAGCAGCCGGTCGCCAAACACCTCGAGCATGATGTCGACGAGCCGCTGCTGGCCCTGCGCGTCGCAGTGGTTCTCGAGCGAGAGCAGGACGGGCGCGGCCCGGTAGCCCTGGCGGTGGCCCTCGGCGGCCTCGGCGGCGGCCTCGCGGTCGACCACGTCGCGGATCGTCTCGCACACGAGCCGGAACGGGATGTTGGACACGAGCGTGTAGCCGTGCGTGACCTTGGGCTCGGACCTGTCGTCCGGGTTGTCCCACGCGTCGATCTCGACGCAGCGCGAGCCCGTGCTGAGCGCCGTCTCGTAGGCCGTCGCGCACGACGCGCCGTAGAGCTGGTGCGCCAGCAGATACGTGTTGTGGCTCGAGCTGATAAAGTACTCTGGCAGTGGGCGCGACCGGTCTGTCAGGGCCGGGGGAACCTGGATGTGCGACTGATCCAGGAGCGCCTTGAGCGCCGCCGTGGACGGCCGGCCGTCGTCGTCGTCGGCGTCCACTCCAGCCTCGGCCTCGGTGAGGACCATGCGGTCGACCAGGAAGGACCTCAGCGCCTGGCTGACGCGGAGCTGGTTCTTTGTGATTTCCGAGGCGCGTCCGCCGTGGCCGCCGCCGGCGACCGTCGTCGCGTCGATCTCTTCGCCCTTGTCATCGTCCTCGCTCTCCCTCCTGTTCTCGGAATTTGACGAGAAGGGGTTTAGGCCAGACAGGCGTTTGGTTAAATCGACGGACATGGTGTGTTTTCATCAATGGGTGCGGAGCTGCGCATCGAGGAACGGTAGAAGGACCTCCCAGCAGGAATCTTATGTAGAGGGCAAAAGGGAGCGAGAGAGGGAGTTCAGAGCATTAGGGATGGCAAGGCGAAACAGGGCCCAAAAAAAGGTCAGCCAGGCCAGGGCTAGACAAGCGTGACAAGGCAAAGACGCATGTGGTGAGCTAGACAGATGTGGCAGAGCAGCTGAGCATTAAGAGGGGGGTGCCCTCGTGTGTGTGGGAATCGACACAAGTGTGTGCAGGGCGACCTAGCAAAGTCAATCGACAGCGCTAACTGCTGGCGCGGTTTCCGCGGCCGAAAATGCTACTCTCTCTGCTTGCGACGCGACCAACACGACGCGGCTGAGTAGGGAAATGAAGACGCAACGGCAACGGCTGCAGGCGGGCCACACACAGCCCGGGCAGGCTATGATGCCATTCCATGGACGCCATGATGCCCCTCAATCAGCGTCGTCAGCTTCCCCAGCCAAGGGCCACTTGGGACGGGGTCGGTGGGGTTTGCAGGGGGTCAAATGTCAAGTGCGACTCGCCATGCCGAGTTTTCCAGGGCTGGGAGAGACGAGGGAGTTTCTGGCTCTTCCTTGTTGCCAGGTTAGGTATTCATTGCGCTTACCTATCCGTCCGTCCGTACATACTTTAGGCACCAGACAGCCTTCAAGGATCCAACACCCATCCACCCGCACATGGCATTGGTCTAGACAGGCCTGGTGCGCGGCGCGGACTGCAGGGAACGAGTGACACGCAGGAGACTGGCACAGCCCGCCCACCCAGGACAGAAGTGTCAGGATAAAAATACATGTAATAAGAAAAATAGAAATTATGTGTCGCTGAGACATATACATAGGGGTATCCAAATATCGGGGCCTCGCCTCGCGAACAGGCCTGAAATAAAGTTGCTCGGTATGTACACCGGGAGCTTTTGTGGTAACGCTGTGCTGACAGCAGATGAATGAACGGTGTGTTTTTCGTGTGTTGTGCGCAGGGAATGAAGGAATGTATATCCCTTGGAAGGATTGGAAGCGGACGCCGCCACATATGCTCGTCGCTCTCGTGGCGGCGGCGGCGGCGGCGACAGCCTGTCTCATATTGACGCGGCCACGGCGTAAACGAGCCAGGACGAGGCGATGTACAACGCCAGCTTCGTTGCGACTCCAACGCGACGAACTCCCGAATCGACGGCCGCCGCCGCGTTGTCGCTCGGCGGGAGGTCCACGACCTGGCCCGTCGCCGCCGAAAGGACCTTGCCCGTCGGGTACTCGATGTTGTAGACGGGCTGGTTCGTCAGCACCGACGGCACGCCCAGCCCAGACTTGCACTTGGGCTGGTTCTCGCCCGCGGCCCAGTCGGGCGGCGTGCAGACCTCGTCGTGGCCCCACGAGCAGATGGGATCGAGCACGTTGTAGAGCACGTAGTTCTTGGCCACCCAGCTGCTGGGCTTCAACGAGACGCAGCTGTACAGGAAGTTGATGCTGTTGGATGCGCTCAGGGGCAGCTTGTGGTCCGGCGTGTGGAGCAGCGATGCGCACGCCTCGGGCTTGGCCTCGCGGTACTCCATGGCGATGGCGCCGCCGGCCGTCGGGTTCGCGCGCGCCGACGAGCCTGTCGTGAGGAAGTTCCATGCGTCGTAGCTGACGTCGAAGGCGCCCTCGGACTGGTCGACGCGCAGCAGGTAGACGGTGCGCCCCTCGTGGCTGAGCGAGATGCAGATCTTGTCGCAGTCGACGGTGCCGGGCCAGTACGCGATGCGGTTCGTGTCGACCTTGCAGCCGAGCACGCCGACCGACGACGAGTACTGCGAGTGCGGCGTGGCCCACACCGTGCCCTCGGCTTGCTGGGCGGCAGCGCCGGGGAGGAGAAAGGATCGTGTTGATGTCGGCGCCAGGAGGCCGAGGAGCTGGAGAGCGGCGGCGCCGCAGATCGCGCTGATCAGCGGCCGGCGCCGTGGGGAAAGGAGCGTGGGACAACGCATGGCGTGTGCATGGGGCGCAACTACGAGGGACCAAGCTAGGGCAGGAGGAGAAAATAAAGAATGCAAGCGGCGATGTAGACGCCGATATATGTCTCTGTTAAAAGAGTCAATGAGTGGCTTGCCGCCGTTGTGCGGCCTAGGTTGTCGGCTCAGCTACCGAGTGAGGGCATCAACACGCGACATGGTTGGTGGTGGCAGCCGGGCCAGACGCAAAAGAAGAAAGAAAAGAAAGACTCCATGCGCACGCTCGAGGCCTGGGTGGGTTGGGGGACCAGCGAAAAACTCGTCCCACCGCGGCGGCAGCAATCTCTCAAGCCTCCTCCCCTGTCCTAATTTCCGATCGTCAGCTCCTTTCGCCAGCTGCGATTGGGTGGACCGTGGGACTGACGCAGGAACGGACAGGCCCGGGAGTTGAAGGGTCCATCTCCACGATTTAGCGGCCAATCACGCTTCTCCGTTCCTGAATGTGGAGGAGTCGGGCAAGGAAAACGCTGGTTGCAAAAAATGACGCTGCTGAAAAAAAGAGTGAGGAGAAAGGTGGCCACGGCCCGCAGCTGAGCTGTGACCAGCCAAAGCCCTGTGCCCGATGCTGTTTTCGATGGCCCGAGAGAGTGACCAACTCTCGACCTTTTTGTTACATGATTTGATATCCGGGTACGACGCTCCAACCAACTGAGCTATGAGACCTGTTTGTGCTTGACGACGAAGGATCATGGTGCCGCTATGGTCCCGATGGTGGAGAAGGAGACGGGGAGGGACGTGGGAGGGAATCGTAGGAAGGGAAATAATGCTCGGGAGGTGGGGGACGAATTTCCATCACATAGACTGGTTACAGAAAACTACGTCCAAGAGAAGGCGAGGAGTTCGCAGTCGCACGTTAGTATTTGCCCCTGAATACCGAAAGAATCCATTAAGAGATGATAAACCTGTTCGCCAGCTGCCGATTATGGGTTTGTATGCCCGACACAGCACCCGACCTGTTGGAAGCAAAAAACGGGTGCCGTTGATGGGCAGGGAACTGATAAGATCTTCAAGATGGGTCGGGTCCACTGGGAACATGGAAAACCCGGCAGCTGCCGAGGACATAGATGCTGCAATCCAGCTTCCGCCAGCCGGAGAATCAGCTCCCGTCCCATCTCGGCCGGTATCGAGCTTAAAGGCAAACTTCTCGTCGGGTTTTTGCCGTTTTGGATATTTAGTTCTTGGTGCGTCATTGTCCGATTCGTGGCAGAGCATGCGATCCAACTCTTTGTTCCAGCCCAACGGCGGTCGATAATCTCCAGCCAATCAGCAATGGAATCCCTCACACCGCACCGTTTCACACGCCACCTCGTCGCAGGCGCCCTGTCTACCGGGCGGCCGCGGCTCGGCACTGATAACACCTCGAGCTCCCGAAACAGCATCGAGATAAAGCTCGATCCAATCTTCGACCTGGATCTCTGTCCCTTCTCTCACGATCACCTGAGTGGCGACGACGAACCATGCGAACCCCAGTACTCAGCCCCTTGGCCGCCGCCTTGCTCTGCGCGCTCATTCCGCCCCTAGTGTCCTCGAACGCACCCTCGATCGACTCACGACTGTCCACTCCGAACCCGCTAGCCCCTAGCCCAGAAGCCACGCGCCGGAATGCATTCAAGATCTTCAACGCCGTCCACTCGGCGGCTCGCCAGTGGGGCTCGTCTCTCGACCACAACGGCATGTCGTTCTTTCTCGCCACCGTGCCCGAGGGCAGCGTGTTCTTCCACGGCGCCTCGACGCCGGACAGGCCCGAGGGCATGGAGTGGCTCGCCTTCGAGATAGAGCACTCGCAGATTTTTGGCCGGTCCGGGAATCCGGACGAGGACGAAGACGAAGACAAAGACGAAGTCCGGTCCCCGGCGAGTGGGAATCAAGAGTCCGCGAGAGGGGCTAGTTGGCACGATCTTTTTGGCTACGAAGGGCACGGGAGCAAGAGTCTCTTGACCCGAGCCGCGCCGCGCCCGGCGATCCTCAAAGATCAACAACGCCCGATGGCCTTGTCGGACGGCCGTGTTGGCGATAACGACGGCGGCGGCGGCGGCGACAGGAGGCGCAGACCGCGCAGGCCCTCCGGCCCCGGCTACCTCCAAACCTACCGGGCGCAGCGCCAGCTCAACCTGCTTTACATCGACGGCATGGCCGCCGGCAAGTGCCCGTACGGGCCGCTCGACACGCAGGACTACGTGCTGCTCGATTGGAACGTGGAAGAGGGCGAGCGCAGGAAGCGCGGCTTCGCCTGGAGCGACGAGCTCGCGCGGGCCCAGCAGCTGTGCGGCGTCGTCGCCAAGAGGTGGGAAGACGCCGGCACGCCCATCGACGGCTTCGTGCGCATGGAGGCCGGGTTCGAGATCATCTACTGCCATTTCGAGGACGGCGGCGGCCTGGAGCGCGTTGCCGTCGACGTCACCCCATATAAAAACCAGACGGGCTGGGTAGACCTCCAGCTTTCCACATTTGAGTGGCTGCGGGCATCCTCGCTGAGATATGTGTGTACCCCATGATCTCTCTGCCCTATCGTTCCCTTTCCTTTTACTTTCTCCCCCGACGTGCCTTGCTGACGATACCTTTTTTTCCGCGGCCATGTCAGAACGGCTTCCCCGCCGAAAGAATAACCGTCGACTGGTCGAGCATGGTCTCGGCCTTCTTCTACGACGTCAACCTTACGAACCCGGACCCGAGGCGGCCCGAGCTCCCGCGAGTCCTCAACACCACCCGCTGGCAGCGCCAGGCTATCAAGCAAAGAGTCGGCGAGGTCCTCGAGGAGCGACACCCGGCGAAGAGACACGGCCAGGCTCCCCGGCCAAACATCAACTGGCAGGGCGTGGTAGATTCCATCGTGACCAGATACTCGGACCGGCTCGCCGCGCTGGCCAGCGGCACCTTGTCCGCCAGCGAGTCGCACTCCATGGTCAACTTCCTGCTCTCGCCCTTCACCAGCACCGCCAGCCCCACACCTTACCGCCCGTCGCTCGAGCGCTGCTCGTCGCTCTACCTCGAGCCTGCGCTCGCGCACAACGGCACCTCGTCCTGGACGGTCCAGGACGAGCTCATCAGCGCGGCCGTGGAGACGGTGTCGCGTCGCATCTGTCAGGTGCTCATCGACGCGTGGGTGGAGCTCGGCGCTGGCTCCCAACAACAACAACAGCAGCAGCGGCAGCAGGAAGAGGAGGAGGAAGGGAAGACGGCGGCGGCCAGGGTGGACGAGTCGATCTCGCAGCTCGTCGGGCAGCTCAGCTGGAGCACGTGGCGCGAGTGCGGGAGGTGCGCGTCGCCGCGCGAGATCTGCTTCGTGGCCATGTTCCCCATGGGCACGCCTGAGGACCACTACTCGCCCCAGTGCAAGAACGCCAGCGAGCTGGGCTGGGATATTGAGACAAACTACTGGCTGGGGTCCCTGTTTGGCGGTGGAGGCTCTTCGGCTGTGTCGGGCGAGTCGACGCCGAAGCTGCTCTGAGCTTAGGTATGGAGGTAGATAGTTTGGTACCTAGGCACCTGTAGTCACACTATCACAGGTTCTTTGGGATACTGTGCTACTTTTGGTGTATGTCATGCGAGACGAAGCGACACACCGATAGACAATTAGGAATACAGGGGCGAGCCTCACCGCCGACGGCAGCGGTGACGGTTCCCCGAGATGCGCAGGAGAGAGGCAGCCTTGACCGAGCTTGATACTTCTATCTCAGCCATAACAGTTGACCAGCATGTTACTCGAGCTCCGCCAAAGCCCGGCCGGGTGTCACATCCGCCTCCCGTTCCTATCAAAGCAGGACCCATCACGATGGCTCCTGCCACCACCTGACGAATGCCCAACACTCGTCATCCGTTCTGGCACACAGGCGGAGCCCACAAACAACAGGCACAGGAACACCCGACCGCTTCTGGGCTCATATTCACGACTCGTCGAACGCACGAGGACGGAGTCGGGATAGAAAAAGCAGCAGTGGGGGGACGGGATGATCAGTGGGTTGTGGTCTGTGGGACGCAGCACCCCCCGTCATCCATTGTGGGCCGTTTCTCTCTGGGGCGGCGACAGGAAGAATGGGGAACGGGTCTCGAAGGAGACGAGCTAGGAGCGTTGGCTCTTGGGATCAAGAGAGGCATTTACGAGGCTGAGCGACAAAAGAAAAAAGCCTCGCGGCCGCGTGACTGCGGCGTTTTTCCGCCCGAGAGACGAGAAAGTAATGCAATAGCGAAACGGCAACCACACCGAATTTGATAAGACGGGAATAAGTTGACAAGCGTGGGGGCCTGCACCCATCCTTGCCGAGCGGCGTAGAGAGAGAGAGAGAGAGTAATTTCCGCACTGGAAAGAGTGGCGTGAGCGCACAGCAGAGGCAGTCAGCCCAGCCTCGTTCCCTGCCTGGTCTCTTGCGTTGTGTCGCTTCCAGCTTATTGCGTAGGTAGATGGTAGGTATTCGGCCACATGATCGATCTGTGGTGTGCCCCTTGGCCAGGCTGGGAAAGTCGGGTCGTGTTCGGGCGAGTGGTTATGGGATTTTTACGAGTCCGTCTTGTTGAGTCTGCATTACACCGGCAGGGTCGTCTTACCCTCCCGTGCGTCTAGCACCGACAGAGGAAGCGCCCCGCAGGTCGGATGATTTGTAGGACAGCATGAGAGCACACCGCCTTCATCCCGGCAGTGTGTGCGCCTGTGCGAGACGCGATAGAACTCGGCCGGTGGTTTGTACGGATAATGGGAGAAACGCAGAGCCCGATCTCGGAAGGTAGACGAATCGGCGAATGAAGACCAAAAAAAAAAAAAAAACTATCTGGAAAGTTGGTAGCTGCCCGTTCCTCAACGCCCAAGACTCCCGTCCTCTCGACTCTCATCGAGCCTGGCGCCCAAGTAAGAGAAAGCAGCAAACGCAAACGCAAAAACCATCCCATCACAGACAGGCCCGCGCTTGCCACGCATCCCCTGCTAGTGAGGGGCTGCTCGCAGCGTGGGGCCGTCGCGTTCTTCTTAGTTGCATTCCTGGTGGGCAAGCCCAAAGAGGCCCAAGGCCAGGGCTGATGGCGGGGGCAAAAATATTGGGCCAGGGTCCACTGGAGCGCGTTAGGTGACCGCCGGGGAAAGCCCAAGTCGCGAGCGCGGGGCAGCGCTGCTTCTCCCTGGGCTGCTCCCCGTCCCACGCTCTTGTTGAGGGTGAGCATCAAGGAAGATCTGTACCTGAGCTGCAAGAGCAGGAAGACGGACGGGGAACCTGCCAATGCTGTGGAGGCCCGACTACCTGCCCAACACAAGTACGGCCGCTGCTGGAGAAACAAAACAAAATCAATACTTTGCAGATCTAGCCATACAGAGTCTTGCCCTCTTCAACGTGCATGTATGATGGCTCGAGGGGCAGGCGACGGCTGGGTACCTCTCCCCACCGAGAAAGCAGGTCTTACGCACTGCTGCGTGTGTTCTGTGTTCTGCGCTGTTGCGCATCAGATGGAGCTCCGGTGGGACCAGAGGGTTGCCAAAAAAGCACCCCACCCGGGCGGAATTTAGTGGTCTGCCTGCGGGAGTTGGGCCGGGCCAGGGGTAGCTCGTCGATGTCGGCGGGTCTTTGATGTCATACAGTTTGTGCTAACAAATCACCGCCTCTCCTTGGACCGCCTCAACCGTGTTCCCTTTGACCCCTCTGTAGATCTTTGTGGTGGGATAGGCAGGCTCTGGCGGTTGGCTTCCTCTACACGAATTTCTCGGCTAGGTGCCCAGAAGCTCTCGGGCTGCTCGGCTCCCTCAACAGAACACGACGGTCAGGCGCCCTCACAGCGGCATCTGGATCGAGCCCGAGGGAAGCGAGGGGTGGGTGGAGGCCACGTCGGGCTGCAAAGGGGCAACCCGTTACCCGGGAAAGAACGTTCTCGTTTTTTGCGGCTTAGAAAATGGCAGACAGACGGCAGACAGCTGGCATCATGGGATGGCATCCCAAACCCATGTTGATGAAAGGCGGGGTGTAAAATGACATGGGCGAAAAAAACCATACGACCAAAACGCATCCTTCTGTACCGGCCAACCGTCTCGTAGATCTAGAAGCTACACCCCAGCACCGGATGCACGCACTCGTCCAACGGCGATGGAGAAACCATGGAGGGAGGGGACCACTTTGACGGGCATTGATGCAGACCAGGTCCGGACTCCGGAGCTGTCCCTGCTACATTCAACGGCAGGGCAGCTTGACGCCACCAACTCGAGGTAACCGTCCCTCATGCAGCTCTAACAGTCGGTGAATGGCGGTCTGGGAGGGTGGGGGAAGGGAAGGGAAGGAAGGCGTGGCACGCAGGAAAAAAAAAGAGCTCGAATTTGCGGAAGGAGCTGCGTGCTCTTGCATCTGCCTGTGCTTTGCGGAAGGAAGGATGGGAGAGGAGGGCAGGTGGGACATGAGCTCCTGCATCAACCCGCGTCAAACTGCGAAAGACTCACTGAGATGGTGACGGGAGGCGGCGTTCCAATGGGCCCGTGGCGTGTGTCACCGCTTTCCCGACTGATTTCACCTCGAAGAGGAAGCCACCCTGGAGGCAGGGCATCAAATTGATTCTCGCCTCAGCTTGCCCCAGCCCAAACCCCCAGCCCACGTCCATCCCACCTCCACCTGCACCTCTTTCCACCTTTCCCACCTCCTCCCACCACACCATCCCGCCACCACCACCCACATCCCACCCCAGCCCTGCAACCTGCGCTAGGGTCGGGTTCTTGTTTTTTTTTTCGTCGTCCTTTCAGTCCTCGCGGCACACAAGGGTCCAAACCAACAAAACCCGCCCATCTTCCCCTCCTCGATTCTCTCGCCTCTCTCTCTTTGTTTTCTGGTTCTCATCCTTCTTTTCCGCTCGGGAGCGAACTCTTGGTAGTCTCGCACTCTCGTCTTTTCCTTTCCAACCCGACCTCGACCTTGGAGCATCGCCGCCATCCTAGCAGCCATGGCCACGGCCCAGAAGACGGCGGTTCGTCAGTTCTCGACGGGCGCTTCGGCGCACCGTCGTCGACAGATGAGCACGCTGATCGAGAAGGAGGGCCACTTTGGCGTCGAGCTCACGGTATGTCTGTCACTTCCTGCCCACGAGTCCCGCTGCCATCTCGCGCTTCTTCGTTTCGCATGCCCGCCTGCTCGTTTGCACGCCAGATGTTGTTCCATGTTTCCATCCTCGCCAGCTTCGTGTCCTGCCTTGCCCTGCATCTCGCATGATCTGTATACCACTTGGCTTTCTCCATCTCCACATCCGTATCAACTTGCAAAGGTCTCAGGTGTTTCCATGAAGCCACGAGGCAAGCTCCCGCCACCAATGCACTTGTCGCTGGGTCTCCTTTCTGTTCCTGCTCCTATACCTTTACCTTTTCGACGGCCCATTTCTCTCTCCTGCGCAAACCACTGCATTTTGCTAACAGCCATGATCTCCCACCGAAAAGACGCTGTACCTGGGTATCTCGGCCGTTTTCGCCGATGACCACACGGCGGTTGTTGCCATGGCCATCCATGACACGACCTACCTGATCGACTTCTCGATCAAGCACCTTGTTCTTGATGATGCCCTGAAGATGGGAGAGGATGTTATCGCCGACTACGTCATCACGGCTACCAAGGAGTACGAGACGGAGAACTTTGCCAAGTTCGTTGGCGCTGGTCTCCCCACGACCCTCAAGTACATGAGCCCCACCCTGTGCTCTCGCCTTTGGCTTGAGCTCGACGTAGTCCCGATCGCCATCCGTCCCGACAACGAACACAAGGAAATCACGTTCTGGGATGTCAAGCGCGTCGACGAACAGGCAGACTCGATGGCCCGAAAGTGCATCATGTAAGTTTTTCTTCCGACAGTTGACAATACTGGCCATCGGAGCACCTGGCTGACCTGCCAAAAAGGCACTTCGGCCCGTCACTTGTTCCTCTGCTCCATGTCGGCTTCCGCGGAGTCGTCCAGACCGACGCCGGCTTCAGGGCTCATCTCAACACTGTTCAGAACCACAAGGACACGTGCTCATCTGCCACTTGGGAGACCATGCTCCGATACGCCAAGCAGCTGCGTGGAAACAAGACCAAGATTGCATTCTTCAGCAGCACGCCCCAAGGCGGTGGCGTCGCTCTCATGCGCCACGCCCTTGTGCGTTTCTCGCGCCTTGTTGGCGTCGACCTGACGTGGTATGGTAAGTACAGTTGGCGCGCGTGGCGCGTCTGACGGTGCCCCATATGCACTTTTTGTGCGCCTGGAGCACACGCTAATGTCTTCGTCGATCAGTCCCCAAGCCGCGTCCTGGTGTCTTTAGGATCACCAAGAACATCCACAACATCCTCCAGGGTGTCAGCCACCCCGACCAGCGCATCTCCCAGGAGGAGAAGGACGCCATCATCAGCTGGATCACCGAGAACGCTCAGCGCTACTGGTTCTCCGAGGGTGGTCCACTGCGCCCTGCTTCGGAGGGTGGCGCCGATGTTGTCATCGTAGGTTCCCTTCCCAATCTGGACCTCCCATACCGTCTTCGGCACTCGCTGACTGACCCACGACAGATTGACGATCCGCAAATGCCCGGCCTGATCCCCATGATCAAGAAGCTCACGCCGGAGCGCCCTGTCCTCTACCGGTCGCACATTCAGATTCGCAGCGATCTCGTCGCTAAGGCCGGCTCACCGCAGGCCGATGTCTGGGACTTCCTCTGGAGCAACATTCAGGGAGCCGACATGTTCATCAGCCACCCCATCCCCATCTTCGTGCCTCACACCGTGCCCCGCGAGAAGGTTACGTACTTCCCCGCCACCACGGACTGGCTCGATGGCCTGAACAAGCCCCTCAGCCGCTGGGACGCTGGCTACTACGGCCATCTTTACAACGTCGCCGCCCACTCTCAGCGCCAGACCGAGCTTAACTGGCCGGCCCGCAAGTACATCATCCAGGTGGCGCGTTTCGACCCGGCCAAGGGTATCCCCACCGTCATTGACTCGTACGCCGAGTTCCGCCGTCGCTGCCCCGAGAACGGCATCACCGAGATCCCCCAGCTTGTCGTCTGCGGCAACGGCTCGGTCGACGACCCGGATGCCTCGATGATCTACGATCAGACCATGACCCAGATGGAGACGCACTACCCCGACCTGATGAAGGACGTCAGCATCATGCGCCTTGAGCCCAACGACCAGCTGCTCAACACCCTCATTGCTAATGCCCATGTGGTCCTGCAGCTCTCAACCCGTGAGGGCTTCGAGGTCAAGGTGTCTGAGGCTCTCCACGCCGGACGCCCCGTCATTGCCACCCTGACTGGTGGCATCCCGCTTCAGGTCAAGGACAACATCAACGGTTTCCTCGTCCAGCCTGGCGATTTCAAGGCTGTTGCTGGCCACCTCATCAACCTTTTCAAGGACGATGAGCTCCACAAGAAGATGAGCCACGAGGCTGCCACTGGTGTTTCCGACGAGGTCGGCACTGTCGGGAACGCGCTCGGCTGGTTCTACCTGGCCGCCAAGTGGCATGAGAACGGCGTCGAGAGGAGCGGCAAGGGTGGTCTCCGCGGTGACGAGAAGTGGGTCAACGACATGGCTCGCGATGAAGCCGGCTTTGCCTACGCTCAGAACGAGAACCGCCTGCCTCGCCACTTTACCCAGAAGAAGTAAAGCCATGAGTCTTGAGAGTCCCTTACCTATTTAGCATCCTTCAGCTCTCTCTATCTCAGCGTCACTTTGTCTCTCTGGTCTTTTCGATTCTATGCGTGAACACGCCTAGCACAAACTTGTTCATGATATTGCGATGCCTCTCTTTTTTTCACATGTTCGACTCTTATTCTGGTTTTCGTGGTGGTGCCTCGTACACAAACAAAAATGGACTTGCCGGAGCTGCCTGTGCTCCTGCTAAAGAATTTCATGCTAGTTCTTTTCTTTTTTCTCGCGATGCCTTCTACATTTCGACCAAAAGTTCATTCTTCCTTACACCACAACTTTCGATTGTCTACTCCCCTCCCACTGGACGTCGTCATGCATCTCAATGGTCTACCTCCCTGGGGGCAGGCATGAATTGGTTGCGATGGAGTATCCCAATGATTTGTCTCTTTTCTGTGCGCTGTCTTTTGTACATCTCTACCTACGTATCACCTGATATTTCGGATCTCATGGTCTATGGTCTCAGTTGCTTCTCTTACATGGTGCCACCTCGGCGCGATGGAGGTAAAAGCCGGCTCCGGTATAGAATGGTTCTAGCTAGATCCCTTTCTCATACAGTTGCTCAGAGAATAAAATCAAGGCTTGATATTAGCAGGTTACTGCTTTGTACCTTTGTGCATGCGAAATGTGGGTGATTAAACAACCGACATTGCATATTGGAAGAACAGACGTTCACCGTCCATGTGAAGACGTTGGCTGTTCCTTTTTGTCATGGTGTTCCTTTAACTCGCGTTCCATTTCAGGTTTTTTTTTATAGTTTCCGCTTTCCAAAGCTTGTGACCGCAACAACTGTTTCGACTGTCTTTTTCTATCTTTCTAAAAGCAACAAAAGTGGGTTGCTAACGACTCCCTCGATGAAGATCCTGTTATTATTCTGGGGCAAATATACCGACGACACACGCTGTGAGATGGATGGGATGAAGGGGGTTTGAAAAAGGACAATTAGCACCTGCCAGCCGAACCCGGGTCTAGGCGTTTGGAGCTGAAGATGGAAGAACTAGTTTACTCTATTATTAAGGATTGAAATTTATTTTGATACAGAGTTGGGACAAGAGGCTTCGTGAATTAAGAGAGACGTCATTAGGAGGTTAAGTCCGTTGTGAATTGACGAGCGTTTGAGGTTTTATATGATCCATATGACTTGATAACTACCTAGCATGATTATGATGTATAGAATTTGGTCACAGTGCTTGAGCATATATAATAATTATTGGCTGCCAATAGCGTTGGTACGTAGGGCAATGACTAATAAACTCTGTCAGTGCCCAAAACTGGGACTGACCCTACCTGCTTTACTTGCCCAGTATCAGACCGAGAAGTCCGTCGTCGGTACTCGGGACGAAAAAAAAAGATGAAGAAAGGTCGGCAACAACCAGGCTGTGCTAACTCGAAGAAAAAAACCACGTACCGTGACAGCGTGATCCCTGGCCGGTCAACGGTCCGACGGGGCGTACTGGTCCCTGAGCCAGGCGTCAACCCCGGATGCAAACAGTTCCACAAGGGTCTTCTTGTGCACATAGTCCATCTTGGGATTATTGTCACAGACCCGCTTCCAAGGTCGCAGCTTAGCGGCGACGAGGTTGCTGAGCGCCGACGCGGCCTTTGAGAGGGCGAGAACCTTGTCTTGGATCTCGTCCTCGTGCTCCTGCTCACTGCTGTCCTTGGCCTTGGCCTGTTCCCCGTCCTGGTAAAAAAGCAGTAGGATTTTCGCCTTGAGATCCGAGGCCTCCATGGATAACCTGTCCAGGGGCGCGTGCACGTGGAGGTGCAGCATCTCGTCGAGGGTCAGGTCCGCGCGCAAGCTCTCCTCCTCCTCGCCGGTGCAGCCCGGCCGCTGCCGGTGGTACACCGGTGACGTCAGGGTCGCCAGACGCTCGTCCTGGGCCAGGAACCGGGCGACGGATTCGGATAGGGCGAAGGCCTCGATTGTCGCGTTGCCCAGCGTCGCCGTCGTGTGGGCTATGCGCTCGAGCTGCGTGTCGCGAAACGGCTTGCGCTGCTGCTGCTGCTGCTGCCGCCGCATGTTCTGCTGAGTTACCTGCACCTGCGGCTCAGCCGGGTCCGTGTCCCCCACGGCCAGCTGGACGCGGATGATCCGGTCAGGACTGACGGAGCGGCTTGACCGCGCGGAGTGAAAAGACGAGGTGCTGGAGGTGGGAGAGGGGATGGGAGATGTGATGGGCTCACCGCGGCGGCTCGGCTGTGCCGGGCGGATGTGGGAGGCGCTGGGAGACATGGTGGGCTAGACGGATGGCGAGTCGTTTGTAGAAACAAGATGGCACCTCGGAGCAAACGGTGGCGTTCGATAGAGGAGCCTCAAGATTGCCTGTCGGTTTTCTTTCGAATATGCCACTTGCTTGCGAGGTTGTTTCCTGTTGCTGAGCCGACGTCCACATGGAGCAGGAGATTTGCAGGGTAGATTGTATAAATATTGAGGCCATCTCGAGTGCGGGCGTGTTGCGCAACAAGCGCAACAATGCTGGCTGTTCTGGAATTGGGAATCGTGGGCTTTGTCTGCTAAGCTTTCCATTGTTTCTTGTCTGGTGGTTTCTTTCTGCTGCGGTCGCTGTCGTCTTTGTCCTGCATCGGTGCTTTGCAGAGCCATCGCTTGCGTGCCTCTTGGTTGGTGGCACGCATTTGGATAAACAAGAGTGATTAAAGGCGGCCAAATGGAGTAAGCGAATGGCACAACACATTCTAGGTATGTCTTTCAATCAGCACGGCGCCTGGTGTTGTTTGAACCGAGGCCAAATTTTTGCTGTCGTTGTCGAGGCCTCTCGAGGTGAGAGAAATTTGCAACGACGGTTTCAGCCGCAGGCATGTGCCAGCATAGAATGACGCCATTCGGCCCAGCCAGGCGGACTACAGCGGGGGGCAGGGGCGCTCTGGTGCCTGGGACTTGGTTCTCATCACCAAAAAATGGGCTGACAGCTCCCCCGGTTCCGGCCGCGTGGCAGGGCGAACCTGTTCCCCGGACGATCTCAATTGGTAGCGAATGAATGCGGATCTGGAAACGTCGAAGAAAAAAGTGGCTCGTCCGCGCCCTACTGGAAAGGGAAATCTGGGCCGTCAATACAAATGCAGGACGGTCAAGGGCTGCAGTTTGACGGTCACGAGGGGCACAGATGGGGAGGAAAAATGGCATGGTGTGGTTTTTTTTGGGAGTTAGCCTCTGGGGCTCGCCTGTTTGAAACACTTTTTTTCAGCTTCAAGATGCAGTAGCTTTGTCTGAAGAGCCTTTTCCGCGGAAATCAGCTTGGACTGGGAAGGAATGGGGATGGGCCGCAAATAGACACGGCGCGGTCTTCAGACGTATACGAGGGGTTGGGTGGGGTGCACATCAAAGATCTGCTTGGGCTATTTTCCCTTTACCATGGGACGTAGAGTCTGCGCTTGAGAGCTTGGTCTGCAGAGCCCCTGAAGTATTTCAAATACCCTACATCTGACAGGACGTCGGGATGCGTTCTGTGGCAACTTCAAATCTTGGCTCGAAATGGAGTTTGTGCCTGAGCATCCACCACGGGCCGTTTTGGGCTGCTAATCAGGGTTTAGAACGGAGGGCCCAGCTGAGTCAGCTGGCGGCTGTCTAGCGCCCGGGCAAAGCCGCCGCGGAGATGCAAAACCTCAATACCCATATTGGTTTTCGAGAACCCGCTCGGCACGCTTCGGGGTCTTGCCGCAGAAAACCGCAAGCTAGGTGAACTGATCATGGCACAGCTCTTACAAATCGCTCGATCCGTTTGGTCCAGGCGAGGACTGGGCCTCGATGACTCCCGAGGGCCAGCGGACCCTGACCTCTTTGTGGGGGTTCCCTCGTCGGTGCTCCGGCGATGCCCCATCGTACGATGTCTCCCAGTAGCGCTCGATGAGAGAATGGCGTGGTAAGGATTTTGTTGTTAGTTTTTATCTTGTCGCCAAAGTCGGCCCAGCATCGACATCTCCGCGCGGACGAGCGTCGGCAAGATGGATCTAAAAGGAGACGGAGGCCGTCTGGGAGTTGGTTAAATAGGACGTCGCATCCGCCCATCATCTCGAATCATCCAAAGTTGTTCTCCATCAAGCAACAGCCAGCCAAGCATTTTGCAGATCTTCAGGGTTTCGACTATTGTGCCGCGACTCATACCCTCTGCCCCATCTCTTGGACGTCACGCAAGACTTTTGCACCGGATCCGCATCTCTCCGGTGCTCACCTCGACCTCGCATCCGTCCCCATCACCGCGCCACCCAACCGCCCCAGCAGCATCGCGAGCATATAGCAGCATGTCCGGGCCCGAGACGACGGCGCAGGCGAACGGCTCCGCTGCCCCAGCGGCCAAGGTGCCCCCGCCGCCGCTGACGCCGGAGCAGATGGCCATCGTCAAGTCGACGGCACCCGTGCTCAAGGAGCACGGCCTGACCATCACGACGCTCTTCTACAAGAACATGATAGGCGAGCACCCGGAGCTGCGCGACGTCTTCAGCTCCACCAGTCAGGCCACGGGCGCCCAGCCGCGCGCCCTGGCCGCGTCGGTGCTGGCCTACGCCACCCACATCGACGACCTGGGCAAGCTCACGCACGCCGTGTCGCGCATCGCGCACAAGCACGTGTCGCTCAACATCCGGCCCGAGCAGTACGACATTGTGGGCCACCACCTGATCCAGGCCATCGGCGCCGTGCTGGGCGACGCCGCCACGCCGGCCATCGTCGACGCCTGGACGGCGGCGTACGCGGTGCTGGCCGACATCTTCATCGGCCTCGAGGGCAGCATGTACGCCGAGCACAGCGATTGGATCGGGTTCCGCAAGTTCAGGGTGCTGCGCAAGCAGAAGGAGTCGGACGCCATCACGTCCTTCTACCTCGCACCCTCGGACGGCAGGAAGCTGCCGCCGTTCAAGCCGGGCCAGTACGTCAGCCTGCAGCTCTTCGTGCCCGAGATGGGCCACCTCCAGAGCCGCCAGTACAGCATGAGCGAGGCGCCGCGCCGGGAGGGCGACCGCTACCGCATCAGCGTCAAGCGCGACGACGGCACGGGCCTGGGCGGGCTGCCCGACGTGCCGGGGATCGTGTCGGTCAAGCTGCACGACGAGATCGAGGAGGGCGACGAGGTCGAGGTGTCGCACCCGCAGGGCGAGTTCTTCGTCGACCCGGCCGAGGCCGAGGCCAAGCGCGGCGCCCCGCTCGTGCTCCTGTCGGCCGGCGTCGGCGCCACGCCGCTCATGTCCATCCTCGAGAGCGTCACGGTCGACCCGGCCGCGCCCGAGGCGGCCAGGACCCGGCCCGTGTCGTGGGTGCACGTGTCGCGGTCCAGTCGCCTGCGCCCGTTCGAGAGGCGCGTGGCCGAAATCGAGAAGGCGAGCGAGGGCGGGCGCGTGCGGGCGCGCCACTTCCTCAGCACCGTCGACCCGGCCGTCGACGTCGAGGGCGTCCACTACCACTTTGGCGGCGCCCGCATGGACCTGGCCCGCCTGGACAAGGACGCGGACCTGCACGTCTCGGACCCGCGCGCCGAGTACTACATCTGCGGGCCGGAGCCCTGGATGCTCGACACGAGGGAGCGGCTCGAGGCCATGGGCGTGTCGCACGACCGGATACATCTGGAACTGTTTGCCACGGGTGACGTTCAGTAGGCTTTGGGAAGAAGAGTGTGTCTAATTTTATCATATTCTTCTTTTTTTTGGGCACTCTGTCCCTCGTCTGTTTCCTACAAAATATTTTCCTGCATTTCCTACTTTTCTTCCTGATACTCCCCGATCCGATCATGTACCAGCGCGACATATAACCTCAGACTACTTAAAACTGCTGAAATACTTTGTCTCGGCCTCTAGGCCCTGCCCACTGACTCTGCGTTGCTCCTTTGTTTCGTTGGGCAGGAGTGTGTTTGACGATCCTCGCTTCCCGTCCCCTTTGCCACATGGCCACCGTCTAGACGCATCCACGTTCCTCGAGATAGGGCGGTGCAAGTCTCTGTTTTCCTCTCTGACGGTGTACTGGCCCCTCCTTTCTCCCTGCTATGTCTGGTCTGTCAGCGCCCTGTCGCGATTGCGCTGGCCAGCCACCCATCTGGGTGCTACACCAAAAGGTCGATGCCGCGGCTTCCTGGTGGTACGGGGTCGTTCTTTGGCGACCGTCCTGCCGCCAGGTTTCACAGTTAACCCTAGCTGTCCGACCTCGCCCTTCCTTCAAGCTGAATCCTCTCTTTCTCTCGGCGCAAGCCTGTGCTGGGTGCCTATAGAGGAGGACGAAGGATCTACACGACGATGCGCGCCGGCGCCTGGCCTCAGGACGATCTTGGCAACGGGGCCGGCCCTCTGCACTGATCCTGCGGACGGCCCTTTACACGACATGCCGCTTGGAGGGCAGATGGTCCAACCATTTTGCTCGGTGGCATCTGACCGGCTTTGGGATGGGAGCCTGCCTTCGTCGGTCGGGCCCGAGCATAGGCGGGCGGACGGCCGCATCCCAGCGTTCTGTCATAGGCGCTCGCCGGGCTGCTTTTGCGGCATCGAGATCTCTCGTGCCCGCGACTCCCAGCAGAGCTTGGCCCTGCCGGTCTATTATTCGTCTGTTTTTTTTTCAATCTGGTCTATGCGGCAGGGCGAGCAGCACGTGTAACAACGGCCGTCAATATTGCGATTCCGGAACGGCTGTCCGGTGCGGGTTTCCAAACTACCCATGGCGTCCCGGAGCTGGGGGCGCGAAATCGTTTCGCAGACAGCAAAAAGATCCATGCATTTTCGCCGCGTGGGCGTCCGAGACGGAGCAATGGAGATTTGTTTCTGCCAGCCAAAGATGCCTCTGTCCCATTATCTGTTCCCTGCCTTCCCGCTAACCACTAGTTCCCGATGTGAGACGTGCTTCAGAACCGGCGTGCTTCTCTAGCCGTTGGTGTCCCAGCTGACAGATACTTGGCGGCTTCTTCCTGGGATCTCCCCTCTGCCCTTCCTTCCTCCCCCGCTTGTGGCAGCCTTAGCGAACGCCACCAGACAAAAGATGATCACCCCGGCTCCGTGAGATCAATATGGTGTGTGTCACAAGGTAAGATCCAGCGAGATAGGTGAGGCATGTGCTACGAAACGCATTGATGGGTGGGAAGAGGAATTGATGGTTTTTTTTTTTTTTTTTTTTTTTTTTTGCAGTGTACCTATAGATGGATCTCTCGGCGTTGCACCGTCGTCGGACAGGCGCCCACCGCCGTGCGAGGCCACGAACCTTGTCCGCTCCAACTACTCCTCTCCCTCGGGGCATCACCTGCCGGGTGGACCGGGTGATGAAAGCACGTCTCGATTGGGTACCTGAGGAAGATGGCTGCGGACTGGGAATGACGGGGTTCTCACCGGGGAGAGAAACCACATGCTTCCCGCCTGCGTGCATTAGGGAGTTTCAGTGTGCGGAAAGAAGGCGGCAGCAGCACCAACAACATCAGCCATATTGCCCTCCTCCGTCGGGACCAAAGACTTCTGGGTCCGGAAGACGGCCGATTCCGCCAAATATGCAGACGATGGATGTCAAATACGCCGGAAATACGCTCTTGGCTATACCAACGCAAGCACGGTGCTTGTGTTCGTCTGTTAGCAGGTATAGGCGAGCGCGCTAGTCCTAGGTGCAGTTCCATCACAGAACTACGGGAAGCGGTACCCTGCTCACAGCCAAAGTCTAGCAGCTTTGATTGCATCACGGCGTGGCTGTTAGTTGCTAGTGAACCGCTAGACAAAACATGCCATCCAGTCGTCCCGTATGGCGATCCACGGGCGTGTTCTGTGCGGTTGATAGATAAGACGTAATGGAATTTCATCTCGCAGGCAGCAAACCTGTAATTGTAAGACTACCCTTGTTGCCCGCCGCCCCAGATTGCACTTTTGCACGCACGCGGAAGCAACAGGACGCTCCCGCCGCAGGCCACCACACACCATCCCGCCCCGGCGCAGCTGTGTGTGGATGGTCGGCCAAATGGCCCCCTCTTTTTTTCTTCTCTTCCGGATGTAGCTTCCATGGGTCCCGTCCATTCTCTGCACATGTACAGCCAACTGGGCTCTGGGGTGTGGGGAGCTGAATGGGAGGAGGAGGACCAGGACGGCGCGCATTGCCCAGGGCCACCAACGCCCACCACCTTGCATCTGCTGGGACGCTGCGGCGAAGGCGGCCGTGGAGACAGACGGCTGGTGGCCACCGCGCTGCGAAGTGAGCTTTTACCGACAACCTGCAGTCGAACTTTATAGCCGCCTGCGGCTGGCTGGCTGAGGGCCCCCATATTCCATAACCGATTTTGTAAGCCGCCGAGTTGTGGTGAGGGGAAAGCAAGCCACCAGGGCAAGCCAAGCGACCGGCTGCTAATCCGCCCACAGCTTCGGGGGCGCTTCGGGCGGGTCCTACAAGACTCGTCGTCGTCAGCAACTGGTAGATTGATAGCCCAAGGTACCTACGTGTGTCCGGCTGGTAGTGGCGGTACTTGGAGATTGGGACTGCGGGAAGCCGAAATTGGTCAAGAAGGTGGTGCGCCGCCCGCCCAATATCGGTGGCATCCACGCCTATTTTCTGACGCACCCTGCACGGGTTTGTTTCTGACGGGACACCCACTTGGAGCGGCCCGACTGCCAGCTTCAGAGGGGGGTCCTCCAAGGCTAAGGTCGGGAAACTCAGCTGGCTGCAGCTGGATTTGCTTCCTCAGGGCGGGCAGAACAATAAGAACAAAATTCGATTGATGCCCGGCCGGGTCGATAGTGCCATGTGCAGTGATACCTTTCCCACGTTTCCGACGGGCAGGCCAGAACCTCCTGGGGCCGGTCGGTTTCAGACGCTGCCAGTCAAGCGCGGGCCGCCGTCGACCCTGGGCAAAAATAGCGTGCCCTCACGCATTCCACGGCGCAGCACACACTTGAGCAGCGTGCTGGCAGGCGTCTTATCCAGGAAGGCTTGCAGGGACCCATCAGGCTAGCGAGGCTCAAACACTGTTGTTTCGACGAGTATGTATGCTGTATGCATGCTTCTTATGGCAAGGCGTCACCGACGCTAGTGAAAGTCGCAGCACTGGCGCGCATCCTTCTGTTTTCCTGCATCCCCACATGGCGACAGGGAGCTTGGGGTGCTTGGCGGATGGCAGTAATTGTCCACAAGGCCCTGGTACAGCTGGGCTTGACCCCCATCTCTTTCGGATGCTCCAGATATCATGGACCAATGATGGGCCCAAGTGCCGCTCTCCCGGTGACAGCGATGGCAAAAAATCCAACAGAGGCCCTTCCGCATCTGCCATCCCAAGAAAGCACAGCCCCGTAGGGCCCCGTCGGCTTGGGGAGCAAGAGGTGTGGAGCCGGGCGATTCTAGCGCGGTGACGACACCTTGCCGTTTCGGGAGCTCGCCCGAGCTTTCTTCTTTGCTTTTTTTTTTTCTTGGCGTTTTCTCTTCTCGACCTCCCGTCTCCACGCCGTCCATACCCGATACGCCCAAGCAAACATGTTCGACCGACGAATCAGGCATGCTTGGTCGACACACCCTCCAGCTTCCTAGCGCTATTTCCATCATGCCCCCGAGTTTGGGGACACCGGTCCGCTTCGCTGGGATCCCAATGCCTGTTTATGAACCCGTCCTCGGCCCTCGTTGGCTGCGAACACCAGCCAGAGCAACACCCGTGATAGCGAATCCCACACCCTCGGGCTCGCGGGGAGCTATATCTCCGTCGGTATCAGCGTCCGTTAGCTGCACAATCTGCCACACACCGGTCAGCCTTGCCAATCTCCCACCCCCGTTGTGACTGGCCTAGGCACGTACAGGTAGGGCTCGCCCCTCTTGTCTGCTCCGCCGTGTCGATGGTCTGGCCTCCTCCTCGGCTGGCGACGGGAGCACCATCCCCATCAGACACGCCCCGTTCGAGCCACGCCGATCCCAAAACGCAAGAGTCGGCCCACCGCAAGGCGCCGCCGTCGGGCTGGGCCCCCGTTCTCGGCCTCGTTCTCCTCCCTCGTCAAGTGCCTGATTGACAACCAACAAGAGTACCTACGAAGAGACATGGAGTCATGGGTTCTCCATGGCTCCAACTTGACACCTGCGCACAATAATCCCATCGTCCACTTCGTCTCTTTCTTCTTTGCCCCGCTGGAGCATCACTCACCACAGCTGGGCCTAGAGCCGAAAGCGTTCTGTTTCTCTCGCAGAACCACGGCGGCCGTGGCCATAAGCTCGGGGTAGTGCAAGTGGCTGTGCCGACACACGCAATGTTAGCTCTTATGTCCGGCTACCTAGGCTGCCGCGGAGGCACAACTGCCAGTCTGGCCAAGGGTTGCCGGCTGGCGCCCGTGGAACTCTGTCCGCAGCCTACAGGAACCGAGAACGGGACACACACACCCACGAGAGCCCCAGCTCATTTGAGATTGAGTCAGCTCCCGTCCACGGGAGGTGGCATGATCAACCCCAACAGCCATCATCTCTTTTTTTTTGCTCCGTACTCGGCGGACCCGCATGGCGGCGGGCCACCAACGCACCTGGTCTGCCAGTTGACACACCCCTCTCCCGCCGGTGCGACGCTACTAGGCGGGTAGCACGCAAGGTTCCATGCGCGTCCCATGCAATCCCCGTTACGCTGAAGGTGGAAGAGCAGGTCCAGCCGGTGTCGAGTGCGCGGAAACACAGGACCCGAGAGAGTGGCCCAGGTACTGTTGTATCGCAGATGCAGCGCGCTCGCCTGTGCAGCCAAAGATGACGCGGGTTGGACCGGGTCTCTCGCCTCTCCTGCTCGTCCCTCCGCCTCACCGCTGGCGGCTCATCGTGGACGGGCGGCATGTTGTGCCGTCACACTATGTTCTGAGCCTCCTCCTCGCCCATTTCGCGTCTCCGTCCCCTCATTGGCCTCCTCGCTGCGCAGCCCCTGCTCGCACAC